>OMNO01068512.1:0-11584 GCA_900303215.1 Trachyrincus scabrus | reverse complement strand
CCCCCCCCCCAAAATCAGGAACTTCAAGTCTCATGATGGACCCGTGATGGATGGAGGCCAGGGACAGAGATGGCCAGAGGAAGTTCCTTCCAAGAGGCCAAGGGTAAGTGACCTCTATCTGCCTGTCTGTCTGTCCTCTATCCCATTTGTTTGTGTGAATCTAAAGCTCCATTGTCTCCTCCACCGCCAGACCGAGGACAAGCCCTTGCTGCCGCTGCCTATGGACGGAGCGGTGGACCGCAGGGAGTGGACCTTGCAGCATCACAAGGCTGCAGACATCACCCTCACTCCCCCGCAGGCCGACTTGGACGCCGATTGTCTGGATGTCAACGTAAAAGGCCCAGGTGTGGAGAGCTGTCCTCTCTTAAATACACTGAACCATGCACCGTGTCAGCCGGCAAACAAAAGAACACCAAGATCAGCAGATTCTGCTCTGTTTTGGATGGTTGTACACACACAAGCGCAAAAAGCTATTCTCAAATTTCATAACTAGGTCACCATTACAGGTGTATAAGACAAATGTTATTGTGGAGACAGAAAGAGTGTCTCTGACAGAGGACACACAATAGCCTATGCTATTACTATATAACTATACCGTCCTATACTCTAACTATAAACTAGGACTAACCATAAACTAGGACTAACCTTCTACCTGCTCCCTCAGATGGCTACACCCCTCTGATGCTGGCCTCGCTGCGTACCGGGGGAGGCTCTGACTGTGGCCTCCACGCCGAGGAGGAGGAGGAGGAGAGCGGAGGAGACGAGCCAGGGCCCAGCGTCATCTCGGACCTCATCGGCCAGGGCGCCACGCTGCTGGCCCAGACAGACCGCACAGGGGAGACAGCGCTGCACCTGGCGGCACGCTACGCCCGGGCCGATGCTGCCAAGAGACTGCTGGATGCCGGGGCGGATGCCAACGCCCATGACAACATGGGCCGCACCCCGCTACACGCTGCCGTCGCAGCCGACGCACAGGGGGTGTTTCAGGTGAGATGGATCATCGACTACCAGATCACTACCGTATTACTATCAGATCACTACCGTATTACTGTCAGATCACTATCAGATCACTATCAGATCACTACCAGATCACTGCCAGATGACGAGCAGATTACCCCCATGTCAACCCCATTGTACTCCCATATCACCGCCCATGTCAACCCCATAGCACTCCCACATCACTCCAAGAACATGTCCAAATCAGGCCCCTCCCCTACCTCCTGCCTCAACCCGCATGGCGTGTAAGAAGAACTAACTTCCTCCTCCATCATGGTTGTTCCATCTCTCAGATCCTGATCCGTAACCGCGCCACAGAGCTGAACTCCCGCATGAACGACGGCACCACGCCCCTCGTCCTGGCTGCCAGGCTGGCCGTGGAGGGCATGGTGGAGGAGCTGGTCCACTGTCACGCAGACATCAACGCTGTGGACGACCACGGTCAGTACACTCACACACTCTTTAAATTTTTTCATTACTTTATAATCCTGAATGTGTTAGTTATAGGGTTTGTACATCAGAATGTATCATGGGATTTTTCTAATGGCGATATTGAGAGGACTCAAGAGAGTTGTCGTACTGTAAAATCCTAAATGAACATAACACGTTAAAAAGATGAAAAGATCGTTCTTTTTTCATTCCCTTCCTTTCTCACATACCCATCCATCCCATCATTTCAGGCAAATCTGCTCTGCACTGGGCCGCGGCGGTGAACAACGTGGAGGCCACTCTTGTGCTGTTGAAGAACGGTGCCAACCGAGACATGCAAGACAACAAGGTTCGTAAAGCTCACCCCAAAGTCTCAACCGTCTGGCACCCTCTTCCCCTCTGAGGTGTGTCAAGCAGGGACCTCACGATACCACATTACAACCATTGTTTTGTGTCGATGCGATATGTATTGTGATTCTGTAAGTATTGCAACACGATAGTGTTGTTGGGGTTCGGGTTCTACGGGTCCGCCATTATCTTTTAAATGAATGTGGCCGAACAGAACATAGTTGATGAAAAATTGACTATTGGTGAATACACTATAGCGCTCTCTGTAGGGCGGTACCATTATTTTGCTTCCATTACCTAGAGTCAACCTGACGATACAAGTATTGCAGAAGCATCCATTTTTCCCCCCTATCCCTAGTTAAAACGTGTCTGTCGTGTTTCCTCCAGGAGGAGACACCGCTGTTCCTGGCGGCCAGGGAAGGCAGCTTCGAGGCAGCTCAGGTCCTGCTGGACCACTACTCCAACCGAGACATCACCGACCACCTGGACCGCCTGCCCCGGGACACGGCCCAGGAGCGCATGCACCACGACATCGTCCGCCTACTGGACCAGTACAACCTGGTCCACAGCCCCCACAACGGGCCCAACCACATGGGCGGGGGCGGGGGGCACCCCTCCTTGGTGTGCGGGGCCAACGGAACCGCCTTCATCGGCATGCGCCCGGGGCCCCAGGGCAAGAAGAGCCGGAGGAGCACGGGGGGGGCCAAGGTGGGAGGCATGGGTTCTGGGGCCAAGGAGCTCAAGGACCCCAAAGTCAAGAGGAGGAAGAAGCCGACCGGAGGGGAGGGGCCTGGCCTAGGCGGGGCTGCGGGGCTGGGTAACGGAGGGCCGGCGGGGGCCACTGCAAACGGCACCAAGGCAGCAGGAGGCCTTCCAGAGAGCTCCATCACCATGTCCCCCGTTGACTCCCTGGAGTCTCCGCACTCCTACACTGGAGACACCCCCGGGGGCATGTCCAACACAGCCACCTCCCCTTCCCTGCTAACCAGCCCGGGCTCCAGGCCCCTGCTGCCCCCCGTCAGCCACATACTGGGCCAGCAGCAGGCCTGGGTCAGGATGCCCAAACACGGCTACAGCGGCCATTTGTTTGGCCTGGTCCCACATCAGATGACGGGGGCCCACCCAGGCATGGGCCAGCACCACGGCCAGGGCTCCATGGTCACCCCTATGAACGTGACCATGAGCCGGGAGCAGCTGCCCCCCATCGTCACCTTCCAGATGATGCCGGCCGGCCCGGGAGGCGGCCAGGCCGTGCTCAAGCCACCACAGAGCAGCCAGGTGCAGGTCCAACAGGCCCAGGGTCAGACGCAGAGCCAGGGTCACGGGCAGCAGGCGCCGGCTCACCTCAGCAGGCCACCTCTCCAGAGCATGATGTACCAGCTCCCCGACCCGGTGGGCATGAACCACGGCATGGCTCACTCCCTGCAGCGGCCCCACAGCCACGCGCTGGGCCACGCGGCCCACGGCATGGCGGAGAGCCAGCCCCGCCAGCTGCCCCCCTACCAGGCCATGCAGAGCCCCGTGGATAAGTACCCGACGCCCCCGTCCCAACATAGTTATTCGACCGCCGGCTCCGATGGGACCACCCCGGGGCACCCGGCCCACCCTCCCAGCGAGCACCCGTACCTCACCCCGTCGCCCGAGTCCCCCGACCCCTGGTCCTCCTCCTCGCCCCACTCCAACTCAGACTGGTCCGACGTCACCACCAGCCCCACCCCTCTGGGGAACCCCCACCACGCACTGCCCGCATCACGCCGCACACACATTCCAGAGCAGGTGCAGCTGCAGCCGCCGGCACCGCAGGGCCCGCAGCAGCCGCAGCGAGGGAACATGCAGGTGTTCGCGTAGGCCGGCCCAGAAGAAGAAGAAGAAGACGAAGAAGAAGACGAAGAGGAGGAGGACTGACTTTGGGGTTTTGTTCATTTTTATGTAGTCCAAAAAAATACGACACGTGTTTTTTGTTTTGTTTTTTTCCATCTCTGTCATCATAGTAATCAATTCCTTCCTCCTAAATGTTTCCTGTCATTTATTGCACTTAAGAATACTGTGTGTTTTATAGGTCTTTTTTCAGCGGCGAGTATTGTCAGTTAGAAACGAAAGCTTCTGAATACCAAAAAAAGAAAGTGCTGTGTTGGTAGTCTTATCTGTGGTCTGGATGAACTCCCCTGCCCCATGTGGTGTTGGATCCCAGCCCGGAGCCCTCTGCTCTCTCTGGGATCAAGGCCCGCTTGGCTCCCCACAGTTTTTCCCAAAGAGGAATGGAAGAAAAGCTCATCGACGTGGAGCGAGTCTCAGTGAGGGTAAAACATGATTTTGGGGAAGGACACGAGAAAACAAAAAGGCCTTATGCTTGGATGCTTTTTGAGGGACGTTTCACATGTTTAACATGATCCACGCTAGCATGTCATGTCATGTGATAGGCCTGTCATTACTAACTTCAGATTCTAAATAATGTTATTACCTTTTTTATTTGACATTGAATGTAACAAATCATTCAATGTTTTGTTCTCAAAGACAAACTGCCTATTTGTTTTCATAATGTTTTGTACTCGTACTGGTTTTTGATAAAAAAAAGGGGGATTTTTTTTATATCTGATCAAAGAAGGAAAATGCATTTGTTCACCTTCTCCAGCCTGTGGTGTAAATAGCTTTGTTACAGCTGTGTATATTCATCTTTGGCCCTTTTCACACCTGGCATTAACATGCGTCTTGGGTGATCCGATCACAAGTGGCAGCTCTAAGTACAGGTGTGAATGCACCCAAGACGCATTGAGACATTGAGATCTGATTCTGTCCAGTTTTTACTTGCACATATCCATCATTTCCTCTCGGGTCTCGTGGCCATCACAGCAGAGGCGAAGGCTGCGGCTCTCCTTTTGCTCCTCATTTTTCTCATCTCTAGTTGGTTCTCAAACCGCGTCAGCTGACTATGTCCACAACGTCTGAAAATGTCAAAAAGCCCATAGAGATATATTACGAGTGCGTCAAACATCTCGGGCGATTTGGTTTGCCTGGAACACGCCGAGGAATAGACCCAGTCTGTATTGTTTAGATTTCTTCTTCTACAACAACGAGATCCGATCACAAGTGGTCACTCGAGACGCATTCTAATGCCAGGTGTGGACTGACGTACTTAGAGCTGTCCACTTGTGATCGGATCACCCAAGACGCATGTTAATCCCCAGGTGTGAACAGGGCTATAGAGACTACATTGCATTAAATCGACATAGGCATAGTGTATAGCCTCCATCTGTGCACAAAGAAGTCATTGTCTGGGGTTAGGGTATATGTACAACTAGACAGCATCCGCCCTATGGAGTCAGAAATTCCTGGAAACAATCTATAGGGGATGAGACTGAGCAGATGACAAACCGGATTATCCGGACTCTTTTAATCACTCGTTTAATATCTCTCGTCTTCTCTGGCCACGAAGGAATTTAACGTGAGGGAGATTCTGTAAGAGGCTTGAAAGACTTAATGCAAAAAACGTACGTTAATATTGCTACTTGCCTTATAGTTTTGATAAGACACTTTTTCTTCTTTTGCAGAATACAAATTAGTGGACAATCCAATTGACGGTGAAACATCAGTTATTATAAACATTAAGTTGTATGTTGTTTGTCTCTTTAAAATGTTCAATATCGTTCTGAAGTCAATTTAGTGTTTTCCTTCATAATGGAATTTGCTGTTTTCTCTGCAAAAATCACTTAAGCCTTTCTGCTTAACTACAATCAGTGTATCTGTGCCACTTTAATTGTTCTTTGATTATAATTTTTTTTTTTACCAATGCCAAGATGTGTAATTGTACAGTTGTGATAACAGTACTATTGGGTGGATCATTTGGAGCGTAACCTTGTCTCACTGCCCTGGAGCCACAGACAATCACTCACTCTAGTTTTAATCGTTAAAAAAACACAACAAAAATGTGTCGAAGGCCAAATTAGTTTCTTTTATTTACATTTTTTAGTAAAACATTTTTTGTTTAATTTTACCTGGGGAAACCAGCTGAAACATTTCTATGGATTAATGTTACAATGTAGTCTCTTGAATTGAAAGACTGATAAAACATACACACATGCATGTCCCTACATGGATATATGTTCTATTTTACATGTCTGTGAAAATCGCTCACGTTTCTTCACGGCTCCCTACATTGGCACTTTTGAGCCTTATTCAAAAGAGATGAAACTTACAGCTGATAATCAACGTGTTACTCTGCTAATGTGTTTCCAGGTATTTCCACTCCAGTACATATGCAAGGTATTTTTTAATATGTAAATAGACATTTTTTTGTATTTTAAGTGTACTTTCATTCTGTTAACCATTAGTAGTTAATATTATATATATATATATATCTATATATATATATATATGTTACATGAAGTAAGATTGGTCAAATGAGAAAGAAAAAAAGCTGTTTGATGAAAATAAATGGAATCGTCACATACTGCAATAAAGCTCAGATTCTGTTAGACCCTCAAACTTGTTTGGTGGTGTTTTGTTCTGAAATAAAGAAAATGTAATACCAATTCTGAATATCGGATTCAATATTAATAGATGAGATTCATCATAGATTCATCTATTATTTATTTGTCTGTACAATAGACAAAAAAAACAAAAAGCTATTCATAGCCTATAAGATAAATGCTGTAGGGTATTACCGTTCCAGTCCTGAAGGTGGCGGTACATCGCAAGAGAAGTGTCGTCGAACCAGAAAGGAATCACTACACGGAAGTCATTCGATCTTCTCGCTCTGCAAGCTTCCCTGTTCAACTTTCTTTTAGAAGACACTGGCAACCAATCGGTAATAGACATGCAGCATGGGAGATTTTAGGGAAAATGGGCTTGAATGTCAGAGGTAGTGCAGAGCTGTTCGTTGGTATGAGGATAGACAATTTAGGTCAATGGACGCAAGGAGTTCGGTTGCTGTTTTGACAGCTCTGTTTACATTGCAGTACTTGTTTACATTGCAATACTTGGTTGAATTAACTCTTAACTGAACGAAATACACTAGGTTACTGCCGTTCAACATCCTACCCAATGCGGAATCTCTAATGTCCCAAAGTCGATCGACGTATCTAAAGCTGATTTCAACAGGGTGTCTTCACCCAGAAGTTCACCCAGAGAAAGGTGAGACGGTTCTGTTTTCTTCTGTTTCACTTCCATTACACCGATACGCCCTAATGTATCGTCGTTAACAGCCCAGACGAATACATCTAACCATTTTCTTCCCTGTTTCTTTTACCATTTATGTTTTACTGTTCCCTGGTATAGGCTTGACTACCAACTAGTGTACCCATGGCGTCACCCAAGCTGAAGTACCTGTCTCTGGGCGTGCTGGTGTTCCAGACCACGTCACTGGTGCTCACCATGAGATACTCCCGCACCCTACAGGGTGATGGGCCGCGGTACCTGGCCTCCTCAGCCGTGGTGGTCGCCGAGCTAATGAAGATCCTGGCTTGTCTGCTGCTTGTCTTAAAGGAACACAGTGAGCAGAGTGAACCATTTATATATCTTTTTATTTCATTGTACCTTTTTATGTTGTATCTTCGGGGAGCGGGATAAGCATCACCAATACCCTGAAGATTGAAAAGCATATTTTTCAGGTTACAGCATGCGAGCCCTCAACAGCATCCTTCGCCAGGAAATCCTCCACAAGCCCATAGAAACACTGAAGCTGGCCATTCCGTCAGGGATCTACACTCTGCAGAATAACCTGCTCTACGTGGCACTGTCCAACTTGGATGCTGCCACCTACCAGGTACATACAGAGCCGCTTAGGAGGGTTGGAAGATATTGAAACAATTCGGCAGTGAAAAGATCCATCTGCATGCGTTTCAGGGACGAGTAATAACATTACTGGGGGGCAGGGTAGGTGTTTTGCCCCCGGCCGAAAGGTACTTAGTTCAAACCCCAATGTCCACAGTCCATGTATTCTAGGACCTGTACACATCATTGAGCAAAGATGCCGTAACCCCCATCTGCTCATTAATGACATGTAACTAAACACAAAAAATCACTTTGGATGTCGCTTTGGCTAAATGACAAACTGATGTTCAGAGTCCGCGCGGTTCTCCTCCTGTGTTTGTTTTTGGTCCCCAGGTGACGTACCAGTTGAAGATCCTGACCACGGCGCTGTTCTCTGTGTCCATGCTGGGCCGCAGGCTGGGAGTCTACCAGTGGCTCTCCCTGCTCATCCTCATGGCCGGGGTGGCTCTGGTCCAGGTACAGCACACACGTGACACGGAAACACAGACCCGCGTTCACACCAGCTGTTTTCTACGGGGCCGATTCTACCTAGTGGCTAGGGGGATTGACTCCCAGCTGGAAGGTTCTGGGTTTGATCTCCAGTGTTCGCTGCCTAACCTGTGGGCAACAGAGGTTGGCGAGATGCTTTACCTCTACCTGCTCCTTCATGGCATGCTTCTGAATTCACTGCAAGTCACTTTGAAATAAAGGACATGATAGTAGATATTATCTACTGATGGCAAGCAGTAAGAATGTAATAATAGCTGATCTAAATAATATCAGCACATGGCTTAGAGTTGCAGCAGTACTGATTCCCACTATGATGGTTCGCAGGCTGACAAGGGGTGATGGAATAGATTCTATTTACAGTATACAGTATAGTTTAGTTTTTTTTACTACGCAAAGAGGGTTGTTTGATACAGTTTCAACAGAGATATGTACAAAGTGCCAATATTTTCTGGGTCATAGTTGAATGCCTGTTTTTCTTCCTTGGTGTGTCTAGTGGCCCTCTGAGGCCCCTGAAGCCAAGGAGAAGGAGGCCCAGTCGACGGGCTCCCAGTTTGTGGGCGTGGCGGCAGTCCTGGTGGCCTGCTTCTCCAGCGGCTTCGCAGGCGTCTACTTTGAGAAGATCCTGAAGGAGAGCAAACAGAGCGTCTGGGTCCGCAACATCCAGCTAGGTCAGAGTCACGCTCCTGGCCTTCTTCTTCTGTCTCTCTGTCTTTTCGTTTCTGTTTCTCTGTCTTTCCATTTCTGTGTCTCTGTGTCTGTCTGTTGCTGTCTCTGTCTCTCTGTATCCGTCTGTCTCTCTGTGTCCGCCTGTCTCCCCATCTCTCGCACGCTTGCTCTTGCTTTTTCTTCTTCTTTCCGGTCGTGACAGAGCTAGCTCTCCCCAAGGGACTGGCAAAAATCATTTCTGCTACACTCTATCCACTGAAACAATTAGAGGGATACATGGATCAATAATTCATGATCATTTTGGTCAATCAATGTAATCGTTTTAATCATTTAGTATAAAGTATAAATAACAAATATTTACTGCTTTTAGCTTCTGAAATGCAAACATTTCTCACTTTCAGATCGTTTTTTGACTGCTTAGACAAAGCAATCAAAATCTGATTTGACTTTGGTAACTTGTGATGGCCATGTGTCTATTTCTGTGATATTTTAGAGACTAATTATGATTTACATAAATTATAATTGATCAAATAATTGACAATGATAATGACAGTTGCAGCCCTGCATGGCTCCAAGCAAAAGGAACTGCGACTTGATGTCCAAGATGGCTGACCTTGACCTTGAGGTCAGGTTCCTGTTCACGGGCACTTCAACAACACCTTGCGCTGTGGAATTTTATCATTATTGCCGTAGTTTAAAAGGGATGAGTAAGGCATTAGCATCGCAGCCAGGTTGTGGTAACAAACGCTTGTGCGCCTTTTTTTCTGTGAACAGAGCCAGCTCAGCTTTTTGCCGCCCCTCTGTGTCTGCAAAGATAAATGTTCCTGTCTAGTTTATTTTTATGTATTTTTTTGTACCTGAGAGCGAGCGAGGCGTGCGTTTTTTAAAAGCTCCTGCGTGTGAAAAACGTAACACTGCGTGTTAGCACAGGATTTCCAGAGCCTGCAGAGCCTAGATCTGATATAATCGGAATAGTAAAGATAATTCATATCAAGGTATTTTAACTTCAGCGGTTCTCCTTCATTGAAGTCAGAACGTGTGTCCGGAATGCAGATATGCCATAAAACCCAGGGAGAGAAGGATTTAGCATGTAGTATCTTATTGATTTTTTGTGAATTGAAGGTAGTTTCATTATTTTTGTAACAGCCGGTTGCGACCCAAACAACCCAAACTGCAGAGTCGAGACTATTTTACATGACATCTTTACTTTTACTCTGAGACTACAACATACGGTTCAGTGATGTATCGCCATCTTAAAGTCATTTGTAATGTTACTTGGCAAATGTATGATTCTATCTCACTGGGGCATATTTATATCTTTTCCACAGATGAGTGTTTTGTGAGATCTTCAGTGTTGTCTTGCAATGCTTTGACGTGTGTGTGTGTGTGTGTGTGTGTGTAGGGATGTTTGGCTTGGTGTTTGGGCTGTTTGGAATGCTGGCTTATGATGGCGAGCGGGTGAGACAGTCCGGCATGTTCCAGGGATACAACACGGTCACGTGGACCGTGGTGGCGCTGCAGGTAACGCTCGCTAATCAATAAAAAAAAAAAGTCAAATGTATCTCAGTTGAAACTGTGACGTTCGGGGAACACACCATGTCACCAGGAAAAACTAAAACAAATCCAACCCAAAAATGTTTATATGAAGGAGGCAAGTGTAGAGGTAGCCAAGTTAAATACGCCTAGCAGAGAAACACGCTTTATTGGCTGTTGAGAACATCCACATTCCCAATGCTCAGCAGCTATGCACCCATGTTGTGTACATATTGCAGCTTTTTGTGTTATTCAACACAAGAGTCACAACGGTTCATTGCCATGCTCTGAACCATCGGCACTCTAGAGAAATCTTTTAAAATACTGTTTCTCATGGATGATGTCCACCCCTCCTCCACCCCTCCTCCCAGTGCTGGCGTAGGTCGTGTGACTCGTGTCTTTTCCCATCTGGTGCTGTGTGTTTGTTGTCTGTCCAGGCGCTGGGGGGGCTGGTCATAGCGGCGGTCATCAAGTATGCGGACAATATCCTCAAGGGCTTCGCTACCTCCCTCTCCATCATCCTGTCCACCCTCATCTCCTACTTCTGGCTTCAGGACTTTGACCCCAGCAGGTACACACACACACACACACACACACACACTATAACACACACACACACACACACGCACTATAACACACACACACACGCACACACACACTATAACACACACACACACACATACACATTCACACACATACACATACACATTCACACAGAGAAAATATAAATGTCTCATGTCTCTCGTCCCCCCTGCACTGAATTACTGAAGTTCCTGTTGTTGACGTGTTGGTGACGTGTTGTTGACGTGTTGTCTTGTTGTGTGGCCCGCAGCGTTTTCTTCATGGGAGCAGTGCTGGTAATCATGGCGACCTTCCTTTACGGATACGAAGGCAAGACCTCCCCCAACCCCAGCAGAGCATAGCGGACACACACACATTCATCAGAGAAACAGCAGGGCGTCCTACACTAGAAACAAGAGACGAGGGAGGGAGAGAGAGAGAGAGCGAGAGAGAGAGAGAGACTTCAGGATTGGAGGTGAGAGGTAAAAGGATTATGTCGTAGATGACGTCACCATCGGAGATAAAGTCTTTGGTGATGGAAGGAGGAGAATATGATAGAGAAAGAGAGAGATAAAGATAGAGAGAGAGAGATAAAGATAGAGATAGGTTTAACAGCATGGACCAAAAGGTGATCCACTTCAGCGGGCGGAGAGTCAACCACGAGTCTCCGAACACCAACAAGTGCCTTGGTGAGGAAGACTACCCATGGAGCAGAGAAGGAAGAGGAGAAGAAGAAGTGACCAAACCAGTTTCTTTTGTAAACTCTCGCCACCACTTAACTCAAACAATGTTG
>OMNO01068506.1:0-13384 GCA_900303215.1 Trachyrincus scabrus | reverse complement strand
GGAAGGAATCGTGTTTAATATCAGAATCTACTCATTCGCCCCTAACCTCATACACTCATACACCCACTCATACATTCATACAGACCAATATTTATATTTACTTATTTTTATATTTAGACTTAGAATGCAATATTTTGCACTGGACTGGACCAATATTTATATTTATATTTACTTATTTTTATATTTAGACTTAGAATGCAATATTTTGCACTGTTGTTAAAACGGCAAATGGCAATAAACAACTTTCTGATTCTGATTCTATTAGACGGTGAGATCCATACTGGGGGAAAATCACACTGCATGGCTCACTGTGGTTTTGATGCATCATTGGCCATCCAGAACTCTTCCACACTTCCTGGGTCCATGTGATACGTCAGCTGGAGCAGCATTGGGATACTTCAAAACTGCAGGGCCGCTGGTAGAAACAGTGAGGCCCACTAGCTTGTGCTCTGCTCTCTTGTGGGGCCCAGCAAGTCCCTAAAATTAGACAAGTCATTAAGCGGTGTAGGCCTGGACCGGGCTGCCCAAACCCAGCCCAGCCCAGTCCAGCCCAGCACACCTACTAATCAGTGGGTTTTAAATGGCTCAGCCTGGTCAGAGCTGTGCTCGTAATGCCCTGCGTGAGAGCGAATCAAAGGCCAGTAATTGCTCCAGTCTGTGACCCTCCTGAACACAGACTTGGGCAAACACCAGCATATAACCAGAGCTGGAGCAGGTGCATTAGTCAGGCTTATTCAGCCTTAACTACACATAGATGGTAAAGTAATTATTGATTTACACCTGTCTACCACTGGCCTGTGTTGGGAGATACTATCAAAAGAATGTACTAAGATGGATGTTTTGTGGGTTAGAGGTTTACTACACTCTGTAGTCTATTTAATCAAAGGATTGTGATGAGGACAAAGATCGGACTGCAGGGTATCCTCATCATAATAACCTCCAGGAATTATGAATTATTAATTTGTACCTCAGATTGGCATTAAATATTAGTGAAAGATTCACCAGCCTGGCCAAAGCCACGTCTGCCTCCGATTGGCTCAGTAATGTCTTTTCCCTGGCAACACAGGTCCACATGCTAAACAATTTCCTGAAAGACAAACGTGTGGTTTTCAAGTAAGGACCATTTAATGTGCAATGTTTGTAGGCCTTTTCTACAACTCCTTTACTTAGAAGCAAGTCAACAGCACACCCATTTCTCTCTTAACTTAAGTCAATGTGGACCCTTGCCCCCCCTCCCCCTGAATGGTATTCAGCTACCACACCAGAGCCCAGGGCAAACTCCACAGAGCAGCAACACAACAGCCCTCCTGAGTCAGGCT
Source organism: Trachyrincus scabrus (assembly GCA_900303215.1). NCBI lineage: Eukaryota > Metazoa > Chordata > Actinopteri > Gadiformes > Macrouridae > Trachyrincus > Trachyrincus scabrus. The sequence continues at coordinate 12,065 of OMNO01068506.1, read as the reverse complement.
GTTGTTACCAGAGGTGAACATGTGCAGCACTTTACATTTCATTCACATCCCATACTCTCTCTCTCTCTCTCTCTCTCTCTATCTCTCACACACACACGCACACTAGCAGCTGAGACATTCCATAAACACTTGGCCAGCCAGCCTGCAGCACAGAGGGCTCTTTGAGAGAGACCAGGGTGGGGAGTTAAGACTAAAGCAGCGGGTTGGTGTTGGGGGACAAGAGCACGAGGGAGCATTACTGAGCAAGTGGAGGCCTGGGGGGGGTGTATACATATTCATATATATATATTTTCTCTCTCTCTCTCTCTCTCTCTCTCACGTTGCCCCAAAGTTTAAAAAAAAAAGCTCTGCAGCAGCACTTCCCACTTCCTCTTGTCGGCCAAAGCCACCCTTTAGCCGAGGAAAAGGGAGAGGCTGAATTCCTTTGCTTCCTCAAAACACGCAAAACCCCAGCTGCTGATACCCAGGTACAATGAAAGGTCTGTCTGGGTTTCCTTAAGGGACCTTCAAATCTTCACCAGTCTGCAGTTAACCTGGGTTGTGGCTGTGTGGCACCTTGGTCTGGACTGTTGCTTGCTGATTCAGCAGGTACAGTACCTGGGCCCATTCCAGTACACTTCCTCACCTCCACACACACTTTGCATTGGTGTCAAATCCGAGACGTCCCAAACCTGTCTGTCAATTTGAAACTGGGCCACGCAACAATAAAAATTGAAATAAAAACATTTTAATCACTCAAGCTGTGTTTTTTTCCAGAGCAACTGATATTAAACAAATGTGCTTTTTTTACATTTACGTTTCACATGGTACTAGCCAACAGTACTACTTCCTTTTCCCCTCCCCACAAGATAAACAAACAAGAAAAATACACTGAGCATGTGATGGGTCCACACAGTCCAGCATCTCTTTCTTTCTCCTGTTTTCAGTGTCATGATGATGATAATTAACTATGAAAAAAATTAGCCTTCAGAGAGTTGGCCTCCTTATGAAGACCGCTGCTAACCGGCAGCTCTATTTACAACCAGCCTCGACAACTGGCCTAGATTACTAGAAACAGGGAGACGACAGGATGTCATTCACAGACTCTTATTCAGAAGGAAGGAAATCACATCAAACTAAATAAAATTTGAGAGTTTGAGAGAGCAGCTGTTTTGTTTGAAATGACAGGGCGGGACGTGGTGTGACAGCAACAGGCAGTGTTTTGTTTACACTGGTCAGTCGTTAGGTCTTCAACATCAAGTCTGTCTATTTTCCAAGGAAAAAAGCAATAAAAGACAATACAGGGACATAGGGCTGTGTCATTTTTCCACTCTCCAGGCCTATTTTAACATATATTTGTATCTCAATAAAATAAGCACAGACATGATGCATGGTTGAGTGACCAAGATGGTCCATGTCCTAATATAGAATGCTAGTATGGAAATGCTGGAAGGTTAGCCTAATGTTTCAAAGGTGCCTCCACTGAAGAGCTAATTTAAAACAGTGGCACTGAGCTAGCAAATTTAATAGAGACCAACAAAAACGTTTCCCTAGACATCAGGAACCACAACAGAGAACCATTTTATTGTCAACCTTGGCTTAAAACCCTGCCTTGCCTAAATCCTGAGCAGGCCATGTGCACAGTAACGTTGTTATGACATCAGGAAAATAAATCCAGATTTATGGTAATCCACAAGGCATGGTTCTCTCACAAAGCAAAATGTGCCATTACCTCAGCAGCAGGTCAGCAATGGACAGCCTCTACAGGACAGCCTCTGCAGGACAGCCTCTACAGGACAGCCTCTACAGGACAGCCTCTATTAGATGCAGCTAAATAATTAACTTCATAGTTTCTGCTGGTGTCTTCTTCACTGAGAAGGAAGCTTAATATAGAAGTGGAATATTAAACTTTATACAGAAACAGAGACTCAGGAAGGTTATTCATCAACTCATTTTAAAGGAACGGGATGCTTCAGGCATGGAAAAAGGGAGAAATACATGACTGCATGTGTGCGATATAGTATGAAAAATGGCATGATGCACCGAGACAGACCCGCAGAAAACGAATTTTAGCAATTGGAGCAGTGTTTCAGATTACACTATATACACTGTTTGTCAGCAGCCAGTCAATTCTCTCAGCTTTGAAAAGCTTTTAAACTCCATCAACCTATATAACAAAAGGCTATTCGCTGATGTAATCAGCTTTTTTAGACCTTGGTCAAATGCCTAATCTGTATCCCAATTCACTATTGAAAACAATGAGACTGCATGAACCATCCACTTGATGTTAAATAATGTAGCAGGGTCATACAACATATTACATTTGGATTGTCATTCCAGTATTAATATCTATATCTATCTATCACAGAGGCTGTATTCAATCCCAAAAGCGCCAATGTCAGCATGATCATTGCAGTCTGATAACATGTCTATATATTTGTTTGTTATGTTATTGTCAAGCAGTCACAATGTGCTTGTGTGTTGAAATCACTATCATAAGGCCATCTAAACAGAGGAAGTCTCCTCTCCAGCATGGGCTAGTCGCCTTGACCACCCTTAGCATTGATGTTACATTGTCCCAGTGTCAATACACATTCTAGGGTGAGGGATTCCTCCATTGTGCTCACCCATAACAACAGGAAGCGCTGATTTGCTGACGATTTTTGATAGGAAGCCGCATGACCCCCCAACCCCTCTCTTTTCCGCGAATCGCGATCTACTATTAAGTGCATGTTGTCCCCCCCCCCCCCTTAAAGTTAATTTACCGGGCACCATGGATAACAACAACAACAACAACGCTGATGCACTCTGACAGGAAAGCACTCGGGAGGACTGGAGTGGCCGACCTGCCTGGGGCCAGGGGGAAGGCCGGTCTCTCTAAGAGCACTACAGCGCTCACCAGGCCAGAGAGCAGGAGGCCAGCCACTCATACAAAAGGGTAAAGAAAGAAGGAGAAAAAACACTAAACAAGGGAGAAAATACATTTCATAGACTTGTACAGCCTCTGGGTAAATGTGAAAGCTTAGCAGATTCTGAAAGTGCTGGATAATCTCTGGGATTTTTTTGGAGGGGAGGGGAAATTTATGATCCCAGGTCAAAATGTGTTCATTAGAGGAGATTGCAGGTGCATTCAATACATGATTTAGTCTAGATCAGGGTTGGCTGAAAGAAGCGCTGGCCTGTTTTAGACTGTGACTCAAAGGGGTGCCCCACATGCTCAGTAATGCTGTTCACATAACTGCTCAACACGACATTGGAGGGAGGCAGTGTGGATTATGATTGTTGTAGTCCTACCTAGATCTCCTTGGATGCTGTTGTCATGAGAGGTCCTGCTGGACGTGGTGGAGTCCCCGTCGCTAGCGCCCATCCGGGTGGGTCTGTGGCCGTGGGCGGCGGTGGCCTCGGAGGCCAGTGCCTGCTGCTGCAGATGCTTCAGAGACAGCGGCGTGGGCGGGCTGCCACTCTCGAAAGACTGCTGGGAGGGCGAGCGGCTCTTCTCCCGGTACATGGGGCACGAGGTGGGACTTGGGGACACGTGGCTAGACGGGCCTGAGGAGAAGTCCTCCTCGCTGGACGTCAGGTTCTCGGTGGAGCTGCAGTCAGGCGTGTAACCCCCGGCCAGGTCCTCGCAGCTGCCGGGCCAGTAGGAGCGCCGAGGCCAGGTGAGGCGGCGGCCGTCCTCCTCGCCGCCAACGGCATGTATGTCCCGGGTGTGGATGACCCGGGCGTCCCTGTCCGCCATCATCCCCCCGACGTACACGCTGGTGTAGGGCTGGCACTCTGGCGCGCCGGGGCGCTCGGGCATCACTCCTCCGCCAGGACGGGCAGTGAGGTCATCATAGGACCCGCTGTTGAAGCCACAGCTGGTGGCCTCTGCCGACCGGCCTCGGTTGACGGAGCGGCCTATGTCTGCTATGGCCGTTGAGAGGTTGCCCGGGAAGGAAGGAAGTGACCTCTTGCGCTCCATCTGCATGGCCTGGCAGCCCAGAGTGCTGATCCTGTCTGAGACGTCGCGGTCATTCACTTTGACCAGACCTCTCTCGTGGTGGTACTCCACGTTCACATAGAAGGGTTTGTCTGGACCGCCCGGCGCCACCGAAAGCCCCCGTCCATCCGCTGCAGACTGGGAGTTGGCTCTCTTGATGCGCTCAAAGTTGGACCTCAGGGCCGCCACTGAGCCCACGCCCACCGGGATGTCCGGAGTCTCCGTCTCCTGGTGCAGGGGGGACACCCCTCCCCTCTGTTTGTTGGACGGAGGTACGCCATCCGCCTCGTCTTCGGGAAGCTGCGTAGATCTTGTCGTCTCTTCCCGTAATGCCTGGGAACTCTCTGGACCAGCGGGCAGGTCTCCCGCGTTGGCATGAGGCACCTTCCTAAAGCCCCAGCGCTGGCCGTCGTAGGACTTCCTCTCCTTGGCCAGGAGTGTCTGTAGGTAGATCATCCGAAAGCGCTCTTTGTTCACCTCCTTCTCCAAGTGCCTGATAGATGACTTACATTTGTCCAGTTCCTGTTCAATGTCCCCCTGTGAATTCAGGCCCATGGATGGGGGCTCGGATTCAGGAAACTGGGCCCTCCAAGCTTCCATGAACCCTACAGGTTCAACCATAACTGTTAATCTGATTAATAGATATAAATTAACTAAAAACTGAAACGTTTCTTCTTCAAAACTATAAGTTTCACAAACAGCTGTCCACCACTATCAGCTATCATTATTGCTTGTTAAATTATATTATAAAAATCAACAAAAAAAGTGATATTGTAAAATATCACTATATATATGTAAAATATATATAACGGGGAGTCATACAGCTAATGTATCTATTTAGGTAAGTTGTCTACTCACAGAAATTAAAAGTTAATTCTTCCAGAAAAATCCTGCTGACGCAAATTAACAAAATCTCTTCGCTGTTTAAGCTAAAACGCAAAACTAATACACATTCGTTACTAATCCTGGAATTGTGCTCCAACGGTCTCCATGTAGTTAGTTATATGTTAGTTCTCCACTGTCACTCTGTTTTCATGTGAGACCGAATCATGTCTGATCTTTTGCTTTTCGCTGGCGTAATAGTCAGTGCAGAAAGAGGAGGGGCTAGACACTGTTATTGTCCAGATTTTTCTCTAAATGTTTTGATATTCTCTCAGATTAATGTGTTAAAAGATTACTGGCTTCGAAGTACATACCGTCCCGAAATGTATTTCATAGCTAGCAGGTGCGTGTGAGCCTGCTGGAGTGGAAAGGTTCTGGTCCACTGGTCCCAAGTTCGGCAAGTTGTCCGAAACTCGCCGATGTTCCTGGGCTGTTTACAAAATCATTGTCGATCCTTTATGTAAATAAACTAACCCATACGTATTTTTCTTCTAGTCGACTCTGGCCAGTATAGTTCGAAAGGTGGCTATATTTCTCAACACGTGCCCTGCCCTTGCAGCATACTTCAAAATGAGATGTTTTTCTTACATCACAGATAAAGCAAAGATGTTCCCTAACTTTGCTGTCCTAGGGAAATATCCCCATCTAACGGCTCAAATGCTCGTTGCTGTTAACATGTGGGTTGTGAGGGTGGTACCAGAAAGGTCAACAGTACGCATATTTTTCATTATAAGTTAAACAACAGATGTAATACAACTACGAATAAAATGTGTTAAGATTCCTAATAATAAAATCCGTTTTTCGGATTTCTCTCAGCTAACGCAGATGATTAACGCATGTTTGCGCAGCATTGCGCAAAGGGACTGTCGTGAACAAGGTCTGTATTACAATTTCCGGCTAGCAACCAGATTTGACGCTTGTGCCTGGTATCCAAGTTCGAGTTTCATGCTGTCGAACTAACGTAGTTATTGCGCTTATATTACATTTAGATTGATACATTATGTTTTATATATGAATATTGGATAATTAGATATTTAGCGTACTAATCAGATGTGTTTAAACCTTTAACGGTACCGCCTGGTTAACAACCAACAAGACGTCCACACTAGCCAAGTAATAGCATTATTGTACATTGTACATTTACAATATCACGTTAAGTTGATAACTAAATAATCTGAAATCCACCTTCAAGAAGACGACGGTTATCTATAGGAAGTATATTATACAGCTCGAAAATGAGCCAACAACTAAAATTCGTTGTTGAACAACTTAACAAAGACCCCTTCAAGAAACACTTTAATCTCATTATGTTTGACTCACTTGAGCCAATGCAACTACTGCAGACTTTAAATGATGTTCTGGCCGAAATTGACCCTAAGGTGAGATAACTAATGCATAAGAACATATAAACGGCTTTAAAAAAAAAAGACTATAATTTCTGTGATTTTCATAACGTATCTGGTTTGATTTGGTTTTCAGCAAGCTATTGATATCCGAGAGGAATTGCCAGAACAGACCGCTAAAAGGATGTTTTCTTTGCTTGGAATGCTAAAATATAAGCCTATTGGTAACCAGTCAGACGCGTAAGTACATTTATACCATATATAGTAGTCATGCATTTTATTTATTGAAATCGAAGAGACCAGGTAAACCTCGTTTAACCAAATTGAGTATGTATTATGCTGTTGCTAGTTAAATTGGTTCATAATGTTTTTTTCTTTTGTCATTTAGGAGTAGTTTTAGACGGGGTCTGGTGACGGGTAATAAACCTGTCGTCCACCCTCTTCTTCAATGGCTGCTCCAGAGGGTCCCAGAGCTGAAGAAACGCGCTTACCTCGCTCGTTACCTCGTGAAGCTGGAAGTGCCCGCGGAGTTCCTGCAGGATGATGTCATCAGTGACACCTATCAGCAGGTATGACACACCACTCTTACCACCACTGTTACCTAGAGTGGGGATGCTATGGTATGCTACTCTGTTACCTAGAGCAGGGGTTCCCTAACGGTTTCATGCCGTGACCCACCTGTGGAGGTACATTTACATTTAGGGCATTTAGCAGATGCTTTTATCCAAAGCGACTTACAAGAACATTTGTTTGAGAGAGGCAGCAATATATTGCTGAGGTAAATAAAGATACGAATAGAAGAGGTCTTCCAGCATTCCAAATTGTGGTCCAATAGCAAAATATTCCCACTGCTAGGATGCCTGCGTAAGAGCAGGGAAGGAGGTACTTATGGCAAAGGACCCACCAAATATTGTGTGCAGTAAAATAAGCAACACATTCGCATTACCTAATCCAAATAGTGAGATAATTCACATTTCTCTATGTTTATTGCTCATCAAAGCAGTATTCAGTCTCCTTTTCAGTCTTCAAACATGCCATTGATCAAATAACGGACATAGAATGTAGGCATGCATATATATTTTAGCATTTTTTTGATCCCCTGATGTGACCCACTTATGGGTCCAGACCATAGGTCCTGACCCACAGTTTGAAACCCACTGACACAGGGTAACCTAAACCACCTAAATGTCAAAAGCTATGTTAATGGGCGATTCACACACCCTTGTGTACAGTATGAAGAGCTGGTGGAAACCTTCAAGTACTATCACAAGGAATGTGAGCAGCTCAAGACGTCAGGCTTTTCCACGGCAGAAATCAGAAAGGTAAACAAAAAATCCAAATAATCTGTGCTAATCAAACTTTGACACAGACAGCACTCATATGTATTTTATACATTGCAAAAAAATAGCGAAAGTCCTCATGATATATGAATAGTCACTACTTCATAATAATAACTATTATTATGATATCAGTATAATCTTCTGATCTGATCATATGCAGGACATCGGGGTGATGGAGGAGGAGAAGGATCAGCTCATCAAACGTGTAGAAAGGCTGAGGAAGAGAGTAAGTCTCCAAATAAATACATTATTCTATTAAGATACTGTATATATAATTGATATATCATATATATAATAAACATATATAAAGCATACATAATGATAATTTCTGACACAATTCCAACATACAGTTATCTCCTAGTAGTATCTTCCCTTTGACCAGGCTGTTGTGGTGTTGAAATAGATGCATTTACCCCTATACTCCCTGTGAAAATCATTTTAGGGCCTTGAGATTTTCTACTGGACAATCCTTGTGTGTTTTGTGCAATAACATGATGTGTTCACTAGGTGGAAACAGTGCCCAGCCACCAGCGCATGCTGGAGCTGGCCAGACAGCTTCGCATGGAGAAGGAGAGAGAAGAATCCCTTGCCCATCAAAAGCAAGAACAGAAAAACCAAGTAACTGACCTCCACAATAAGTGGCCATCACACTCATTGTGTTATCGTGTACTACACCTTATGAATGTTGTTTGTTTTGAATAATAAATACATCTATGGTGTATTTGCTTTTACCCAAAGTGTCTTACAGTACCTTGAGTCCATACATGCTTAGCATGGGTGGCCCCAGTGGGAACCCCTAACCCTGGCAGTGTTTATGCCATGCTCAACCACTTGAAATACCATGTTGTATCTTCTTAGAGGAGGTCTTGAGGAGAAATTAAGTTCAGGAAGGGACACACTTGGAACAGATAGTCACAGATGCTGTATCATCAGTTAGCTTTACCGCATGTCGTTTGTGAACACCATTGTAACTGATGTGTTGTGTGTGTGTGTTCTGCTCAGCTGTTTAGGGCCGAGCAGCGGCTCCAGGTCAGCCAGCAGAAGCTGAAGGACCTCCGGCAGGCTTCAGTCCACACAGATCCAGAGAGTGAGTAGTAGCATGGTCTTGTGTTGCCACCTTGGAAACAAACCACAGATGAATGTTGGTGTTCAAGGACGTGCTGAAGAGCTCTGGGCTCTCACAGTTTAATAGACAAACACACACATACACATACACACACATACACTGAGGATGTATAATTATACTGATGTTATATACCAGAGCTGATGTGGAATTACCCCATGTACATTTGTAGTAACACACACACACACACACACACACAAGGAATTGATTTTCAATTTCTACTTACGTTTTTCTCTAGATAGAGGCTTCTGGGTCCAAATAATTCCACTTTTTCTCTTGTGCTTGGACAGTTGGTGGGCGGCAGGGTTTAGTTTTTCAACCGATGGACCTGATGATGAGATGATATTTTCATTAGGGTCCATTCTGGTGAACACTGAAGGTCATTGGGTGAACAGAAAAACAAACTGAATGAATTAAATTACATTACCCCGGGGGTCCAATGAAAATGCTGCGATGCATCAGCATCTCATCAACTCGCCGTTCTATGCTCCACCAGGAACATCACAAAACTCAAAAAAATCACAAAAAATTTGTACATTGAAAACAATCAATGTAAAAAGAATGATGTCATCATTTATGAGTGAAAGTGGTGAGTTGGTGCTAGCGTTCACTATTGAGAATTGAAGCTCTGCACATTTATTTTTAGTGTGGACGGAGCCAAGTTTGGTGTGGAGCACCTTCCATTGATTCAAAAGTTTAAAAATTAAAAAGTTGACGGAACACTCATTAGACGTGGCGCTGATGGTGGAGTCGAGGAAGTAAACTGTATACTGAATTGTGTTTGTACGCTGGCTCTCCAGGCTTGATGAGGAGACTGGAGGAGGAGATCAAGATCAACACGTACATCGTGATGGAGAAGTTGCCCAAGGAGCTGGAGAGCACCCGGCGCACGCTTCACTTCCTGCAGAAGGTGGCATCCGAGCCCACCGTGGGCACGGCTGAGCTCCAGGACCTGGAGGACAAGGTAGACAGAAGAGGATACAGAGAGAAGTCATGTTGTAAATACTAATACAAATGGAAAATTACAATCACAGTGACTGTAATGTAGCCTTAAAATAAATCAATTAAAGATGCTGTAAGTAAGATTTGAGAGAGCAGAAGAGAGCAAGATTTTGAAACTAAATGTCCCCTCTCTGCTCCCTCCCTCCCTACGTTTCCCCGCCATTAAGAAGTGTTGCATTCATGCACCTGTGATTGACAGGCTCCTCGATTCCCCGAACCAATCACGGAAGAGATGCCCTGATAGGTCAGCAATTACCTGGGAGCGGTCTAAAATCAAAATTGGTTCATACAGAGGCAGGCGCATTCAACTCGAAACGGATATTCTCACAGCGCATTTCACTCACTAATCGCTTATCTTACCTACAGCACCTTTAAGATGGTCATATTTGTGATTTTCTAAATATTTATATTTCGTTATGGTTTATTACTGCAGTTACACAACCGGCACAAAATACACTGCTAGTTTAATCTAGCTAGCATATAGTTAGGTTTAATATTGCTTTGTTGTTGTTTTATTGGGTACTTAGATGTACCTAATGAACTGGAAACTGTATGCAAGCAAGGTTTAGTGCTTCTAGGAACACTGATAGTAGCACACAGACATGATTGATAGACTGATAGTAGTACACACTATAGTAATACAGACATGATTGATAGACTGATAGTAGTACGCACTATAGTAATACAGACATGATTGATAGACTGCTAGTAGTACACACTATAGTAATACAGACATGATTGATAGACTGATAGTAGTACACACTATAGTAATACAGACACGATTGTTATTATGTGCACTGGAAGACACTGTATTCTGCCATAGCATCCATCTCGATACATGTATGGAAGCAGTGAAGTTAGCTGGATATCTTTACATCTACTCAACTCTTATCTGTTCTTGATTTGATGCAAAACCACAGCTGACTGTTATATACTGTTGGAGCCTTTGGTGTTCAAATCTGCGTTTTTATTTTGTAAGTTGTAAACATCTCTCGGCTAGTTTAGGCGTAAAGTGTGAAATGGTTTAGGAGTAACATTAAGGATGGCTACATTTTGGTATTGAGTTAAATGGTTAAGCGTAGGGATTGGGTTAGAAATAGTTAAGTTGAGGCTTTACATTCAAAATGGTTAGGTTTAGTTACTGGGTTAGAGGTGGTTATGTTTAGGTGGGTTATAAATGGTTAAGTTTAGGTATTTGGTTAGAGGTGGTTAAGTTTAGGTATTAGGTAGAGATGGTTAAGTTTAGGTATTAGGTTAGAGATGGTTAAGTTTAGGTACTAGGTTAGAGATGGTTAAGTTTAGGTATTAGGTTAGAGATGGTTAGGTTTAGGTATTAGGTTAGAGATGGTTAGGTTTAGGTATTAGGTTAGAGATGGTTAAGTTTAGGTATTAGGTTAGAGATGGTTAGGTTTAGGTGTTAGGTTAGAGATGGTTAATACTGCCTCTGGTGCTGTAGTTACAGCCGAGTGTGAATTTGAAGTCCTTGCTCTCTTGGTCACTCAGTGCACCTTGTTGTGTTCTGTCCCTGCAGATCAAGGAGGTCAGCGCTCAGGTCAAGCAGCTGACAGAGAAGCGGATGATGAGGAGCGACCCCATGGACGACAAACTCACTCTGTTTCGGCAGCAGGTGCGACAAGGGTTATGCTTCACAATGTTCACTTCTACTTCAGCACACAGCCGGGCAATATCCACAGACAGAGTTTTATAGACACGTCGACAGCGCATCTCATCATGTCAATGCTCTGTATCCATGTATCGCCCTGGAGTAATGCTTGGCCTCTTACACATTCGTAAATGAATTGAATACATGGATATATATATAGTATATCTTGTTATATATATATACATGTACATCTAACTGAGTTGCAAATCGCTAACCACATGCTCCATTGCCTGGACCCCCACCAACCCCCTCCTCTGCTCCGCGCAGGCCTCCATCATCGTCCGTAAGAAGGAGGCGAAGGCGGAGGAGCTCCAGCGGGCCAGGGAGGAGCTGGCAGCCGCGGAGAGGGAGCTAGCCCAGAGGAGCAGCCAGGTGCGGGGAGACGACAGAGAGGAGGTGATCCGGGGCGACGAGGTATAGCAAAATACACACACACTCACACATGAATAAACCCTTTGGTGATCCTCCCCCCGGCCCCTTTATAGTCTGTGATGCAGATAAACCTTGAATGAAATCCCTGTTTTTTTGCTAAATGTGTCGTTTGTTTGTATGGTTTTAACAAGGAGTTGCCCCCTTGTTAAGTTTCTTTCTTGCGAAGCACAGAAAAACCCCAGCGGCTCATTCTGCTCCTCTGTAAACACAGACTGTAAGATCAGCCCACTGTCTAATGTCAAGTTTTTCCCCTATTTTTTCCTCCTCCCTTCTCCTCTGGTTCTCCCCCCTGAATCCCATGCATGGCTTTAAATAG
>OMNO01068501.1:0-12271 GCA_900303215.1 Trachyrincus scabrus | reverse complement strand
TGGGGGGATGTGATCTTGTGGAGGTGGACCTTCACCAGCTTCAGGGTGGGCTGCGTGACGACGGGCCGGTGGCGAGGCGTGGACAGCCGCTCGTCTGGGGAGGAGCAGAGCAGCGCGCAGGAGTGAGCGTAGCATTTGTGACATCGCATGAGACAGAACGACAGACAGCAGACTCGAAATAAACCCTGAGATTCTCCTCTCTCGTCTCCAGTGGACCGTGTCTCACCTGGCGGTTTTGTGGGCAACCACTCGCCACTGTGGCCCGTGGAGCTGTCCCGGGAATCCTCGGCTCCGCCACAGACATCCCCGTCCGGGTCCGGGTTACTGCTGTACTCGTCTTCCTCCGGGTAGACGGTGGTGGTGGCTTCGGGAGGGAGAGCTAGCGTGGCCATGATGGTGTTTTCCTCCACGCAGGACGCTTCTGAGGTCGTCAACCAGATGGTCAGGGTCCGCCGGGCGATGGCCAATAGATTTGATTCAGGGTTACAAGTTAAAGCGACTTGCTTGGCCAGTAGATTGTTCCACTCTCGCAGGCACAAAGACAACATTCTGCACATGATACACAAGATAAGATAAGATGGTACTAGTAGTAGAAGATGGTAGTAGTAGAATAAAGAGAGATACAAATTATTGCAAAATCTATACAGAAAATAACGCAACAACGCAAAAGTGACACACAAACAAATGGAATTCACAGACGGGAAGGAAACAGAAGAGAAACAAATGAAGAGAAAAAGAGAAAGAGGCAATGTAAGTGAATCTATCCAAGTTGTCCTCCTAGCTGTTAGTCTTGCGGTGGAGTTAGGATGCTTATTGTAACCCACCGGTGCTCAGGGTTCCCAGCTGCCGGTGATGCAGCAGCAGAGTCTTTAGCGGCGATGGATCGGACAGCGTCTGACTGAACTCTTCCGCCGCGGAGGGGCTGGCGGTGAGCCAGGCCGCTGTCTGACCACAGAGAGAGAGAGAGACGCCGTTTGACTACCGCTGTCTGTTGGAGGTAGCACAGTGAAGCTTTTCCACATATCATTTCCTCTCCTCCATCACGTTTCATTTCAATTTTAAGTTATTTAAAAGTAATTAAAAGTAAAAGAAATAAATACATCAGATATTCTTTCTTCATCTCCCGTCTGGGATCAATAAAGAACACTGTATCTTATCTTCTTCTACAGTAAATAATAAAACAAAAAAATCTGTACAAATTCCGCGGACATTGTTTGATCCAGGATGCGGAGTTGTGCCGGTCTGGGGTCACCTGCGTGAGGGTCGGCGTGGTCAGCAGCTGCTCCAGCCTGGAGAGGAACTCCGATACCAGCCGGCTGAGAGTCTGGTCGTAGGCCGAGCCGTAGTTCACGGGGAACACCTCCTATTCATCCGGCCGTGTACAGCACAGAGTTAGAGCCACGGTTGTGTTTGTATTAGTCGGTCAACCGAGGGCGAATTTTTTACGAATGAAAACAAACCAAAGATCTCACCTTGAGGAAGTACTCTTTCTCGAAGGGAACACTTATTAACTTCAGGACCAGCTTAGAGAAGTTGGTGTAGGAGCTCTCGAGAGTCTTCACACCGTTCTGCCAGCAGACAACGAGGAATATCATCACGTGACAGTAATCACATCATGAGTTTATTATTATTATTATGCATTTCATTTTCAGGCATCGTTAATTTCAGGCAAATTAATCTCAGCTTATGTGGAAAAACATGGTATTGGTGGTTTCTACTTAGTATTGGTGGTTTCTACTTAGTTTTGGTGGTTTCTACTGAGTATTGGTGGTTTCTACTGGTGGTTTCTACATGGGGTTCGGAGGTCCAGGGGTTCCTACCTCCTGGTGGACGGAGCACAGCTCTGCGGTGCATGCGTGGATCTTCTCCAGGTTATACTGGATGCTGTGCAGATTCGCCGGCCCGTCTGCCTTGCACAGCTCCAGAACGAGCTGTGTAAGAGGAGAGCACATGGTAACCATGATGGGTATTTCACTGCTACAAACTTTACAGTGAACACATTCAGAAGCATGGTGATAATAATCATGTTGAATATTGCAGCAGAGTAAGGACTACATTTTGAACTCTGTTGCCTTTTGTAACAATTAGTTCGTTGAGTTCATTTTGAAGAATCATGTGCTAACTTGTGTGCATGAATCCATAACTACGTATATATGGTACATACCTGTACCGTCATAACTATATAAGAAAACATATTTCATCATTTATAATTAAAAGTAAATAAATGTCAACCTCATTTTTAAGAGAAAGATTTGTGAAACTAGTGTTTAACAACTGATTAATGAGAGACTGAGGAATGTACTGTACTGTATGTTTTTTAGTGTGTGAAGTGTTTCAAGTGTTTACCGGGTGAAGTGTTTCAAGTGTTTACCGGGTGAAGAGAACAGAAGCTGTTCTTACCCTCGCCCTCAGGCCCAATATGAGCTCTGCCTTCTGGCTGGGTCGGACGAGTCCCGGTACCATCTCCGTCACCAGACCCACGAAGTCGGCCAGTTTGTCATAGTGCAACACACGGTGCTGCTGGACCACCTGCCAGGTGAAGGCCGACAGGAGGCGGACGGGTGACACCAGCAGACGAAGGGACGACAGGGGAAGACCTGACGGTGGAGAGATTTGAACATTATTGGAACATATGTAACGACAATGTTATTGTATAAATCCATTTGTCTAGATCTTAAAAAGCAGAGCATCATTTTCAGGCGGTTTGGTATTATGAGTTGGGTCTTTATACTAATATTGTCAGCCCTGGTTAAAGTTATTATTACACATGAGAGGCACAAGAAGACAGAAGATATGTATTGGTTTGTGCAACTCTTGAACTGATCTGGGCAATGATGGCAGACTATATATAGACTATACATGTAGTATATATAGACTATACATGTAGTGTATATAGACTATACATGTAGTATATATACAGACTATATATAGTCTATATATACACTACTACATGTAGCAGCTCACAATAATAATAATAATAACAATAAAATACGTGACAATATAATAAAATAAAATAAACTGTATCCAAAATGTAATGTACATTTAAACACAAGTTATAGACAACCCCAGCGTTCTTCAGTTGAATTGTCCCCTAACTTATAACCAACATTTCAAAACAACATTTCACCCCTCCATCCACCTCTCTGTTAGCTGGGGGTGAGGGCCCTCTAATGATCTTAATTCACCACTTCATCAATAGACTGACTAATGGATGACACCACACACCGTCCATGATGTAGCCTGGTCCAGGGAGGAAGGCGACTGATGTCCTCGTTTGGCAGCGGGAGACTAACTTCCGGGTAAACCGGATGCTTTGGTTCTCTGAACGAACACCTCCTCTCACCGGCGACATCTAGTGGACAACATGTATCACTGCAATACAATCACTGAATACACTGATGCATTATCCCGTGACTCACACTGGATAATGTATACGTTAACATCTTTAAAATAGATTTAAAATAAGATTAAAATTGATCTAAAAATATATACGATATAATATAATACAATTCAAGACTTTGAATGGATACACATCTAATCTGAGTTTATATTAGCTATTACAAATATATGCACTTGTACAATAAGAGAAAATCAATTATTTACACGGGGTTTCAGTGAGAAAAAGCTTTTATAAAGAGAAAAAAATAGATAGATTTGGACGAGGCATGGATTAGTTTGGGTGAACATTATACCTATGTTCTATGTATAGAACGTGTCTAATAAAATGATGAATGTAAAAAATGTAAAAGAAAGGGTTAGGGTTAGTCAGGACCTGGTCCTGCTCTCTTTCCAGACTACAGAGTGTGGTGTCAGTTAACTGTTTACAGTATTATTTATTTATTTATTTTTAATAAATTTTCTATGATAACCGGTCGATTATTGGTGATGAGGCTGCGCAGTAAAAAAAAGCCAAACCCCATACCTGCTTCCCCCGTGGACACGCCCACTCCTCGGGGACACGCCCACGCCCAGGTAGCGGCCCACCAGTGTTCACGAAGTGTTTCGTCGGAGGAGGAAACGATCAGGGCGCAGACCTCACCTAAACATCTCTAGCTGTCGTTTCAGAGGAGCGACCCTTCGTGTCGATACTTTGTGTTGCAGAATGGTGTAAACTAAAGCGGTCAACGTGTCCGTGGTACAGAAGATTTTGGTAATAATAATAATCATTAATAATAATAAGTATTCGTCATGGGGAGACCCAGGGGCGCGCCTTTAAACGACGAGGACTTCTCGTTCGTCAGTCCGGTGGTCAAGTACATACTGTTTGTCTTCAACATGATCTTCTGGGTGAGTAGCGATGTGTGTTGGTGTCTGTTAATCATCTACTCTCTCCATGTTTGCTCCCTGGTTGTTTATTTATAACTAGCCTTGGTGTGTCTTGCGCGTCGTGCGTAAAATCAAAACAATGCCCGAAGTGGGAAGATGAGAGGGAAGCTGAGAGGGACCAACATTTACCTCCTCAAACAAGACACTCTCATTCTCAAACACACACACACACACACACACACACACACACACAATTATTAAAGTGCGAGTAGCTGGAAGCTGAAAGGGACCAACATTTACCTCCTGGATGGACCATCTTCCCCTCCTATATCCTCACATAACCTCGCCTATATTTCACATAACTATGTGAAATGTGTGTTTATGTCATGTTCAGACAAGTTAAGCAAGACACACACACACACAGTCCAAAATGGAGAAGTATTCAAATGTAACTGCGTCACATTATTATTTAGCTTTTAGTCACATGGCACACAAGGTTGTGAGGTGATTTCAGACACTGTAAGCTTTTAAGAGGATGCCGAGTGTTGTGTTGTTTTGGATTCATGAATTATAATACTCCAGTGAATACAGTTGAGTTGTGTTTTCAGTAAATACTGAGATAGAAAACTACCGGAAAGACTTCTGAACATGAACAAACTGTTTGGTGTGGATTAAGTTTACGTTTTTGTACTGTACTTCATGTAAACACATCCTTCATGTCAGCATGCAATGTTAGGCTTTTCAAACAAAAAAGTTAGTTTTCAAACTTTTCATCCAGAAATGAGGCCTATATTTGATTTGTATATAAGCCATTTGAGGTGCCAGATATGAATGAAATGAATGAAGTGAATACTTGAGTTCTTGGAGTTTGTCAGAGGTATGTTTCTCCTTCCTGTCGTGTACCAACCTGATGCTGGAATGTATTATCTCTGCTCTGCGCCTCGGTTTGGTATTCTGTCAGACGTTTGTTGGACTTGACTTGACGATAACAGCTTAGGGTACTCAGTACTTAGACCTTCCTTTGGCACATGTGACTACATTACGTTTATTATGATTAAGATGTTTCCTGTGTGAACATCACTGTGTGTGTGTGTGTGTGTGTGTGTGTGGTAACAGGATAGGTTTGGTGTGGGGCAAGCCAAGCAAGCATTTCCTGGCGGCTTTGTATTGTTCTGTTGAGACGGGAGAAACTCGGTCCTCCTCTCTTGGCGTAGAGCGGTGGTCCGGGGATACACATTCAGGTTCTGTCTTACACACTTCCTTTGCATGGTCAGTGCGGTAAAGATGTGCAGGAAAACACCAGACAGACAAGTGTTTGTTAACCGGCTTCGTATCATTTTCAATGTGGGTGGTATATGCAAATGAACAATGTTTACCTTTCCTCCGTGTTGCCTGCACCCAGACCTCCTCGCTACTTTTGTCCGCCGGATGACGTGAATCTTACCCCGACTCTGTCATTTGACAGAGTCGGGGTAAGATTTTGCATCTGCGCTGAGCTGCATCCCAGAGACACCGAGAGCATCGTCAACAACTGAATCAAGGTTGAGTTCAGTTTCAGTTCTGTGTGTGTCTGTCTCTGTTATAACAGAAGAACACTTTGCACATCTATTTCATGAGACAGGTGCGTAAGAGAGGGACGAGTAGATCAAAAGTCACTGATCCTTTGTTGACGTGTTCTGGTGGTTTTTCCCAACATACGCCCACAGCGTGTCGTATACATCACGTGTGTGGATGTGTCATTTCTAAAGAAATGTTTTAAAGGAGTCAAAAGGGAAAATATATTGTTCTTCTTAGTTAGCCTAGCAACACGCTCTACTGAATGTTTTCATTTGGTCTCACTAGGGTTGCAAAATTCCGGGAATATTCAAAGTTGGAAACTTTCAATGGGAATAAACGGGAATTAACGGGAATAAACTGGGAATTTTGGGGTAATTTATACTACTGTATTTATTTAGGTTTCAGTTTCCTTATCGTCGGACAGCTGATAAGGAAACCAAAACCTAAACCCACCACTCATCGGTATTAGACACTGAAGCAGGATGTTGACATTGTACTGATTTGTAGCATTCAAAACATTCATTCAAACCTTTATTTATTCTCGAATAGACAGTTGAGGTTACCCTCATTTACAATGTCGCCGAGACTTACAGGCATTTCAATATGCAAAAACAATTAGCAATAAATAAAGAAATCAGTTTACATTGTATATTCCCAAAAGAACACTTTGCGAATGACTTATGAGGTAGGAAATACATTCAACATATTTATTAGACCACAAGGACACATACAATGTTTTTTGGGGAGAAAATAGCATAACATTTCTCTTTTCAAAATTTCCAAAATTCCCAAGCTAAACTTCCCGTGGAAAATTTCCGGAAATTTCCCGGACATTTTCCGCCCCTTTGCAACCCTAGGTCTCACACACACAGTCTTTAAGGAAGATCTGAGTCATTAAAGCAGATCTGAGTCATGAAGGCAGATCTGATCACTGCTGTGATTTGGGCTATCATTGAAAGCCCTGCCACTCCCTGGACAAGTATGAACACAAAACTAAATGAATAAAAGCTTCATCGCTTCTCAAAGAGACACCGTGTCAGATGTTGACTGAAGTTTTAATGTTGCTTCAGTGTTCCGTGTGCTCGGTTCAAAGTGTAAGATGAAACGTGATGGAGAACACATGATGTGTATGATCAGGCAGGATCTGTTCCATCCAGGAGCGGCCGGCTCCTTTGTGAACACAACGGTGAACACCAAGAGTGAACAACAACAAAAAATATACTGTATATATCAACAATTCTTTCTCCCCAATGTCCTCTTCAGATCATCGCCCTGGTGATGGTGGCCATCGGGGTTTATGCTCGTGTAACGAAGCATGCAGGTAAAACGTCCTCTTGTGACGGGGCTATGTCATAGCTAGCAGTTAGCATCTCGGATGCTCTTCAGATTCAGCAGGTGAAGGGGGGTGAATGGGCTGATTGACTAAATCAATTAACGATTAACGTTGATAATAATGTTACACCAACACACACCGTGTGTCACCATAGCTCTCCGAGGCGATGTCTGGTAAGAGTCTGGTCTAGTCTCTCTGAGAACTGGTTTTAATTAAAGTAATATTGATTTAAATAAATATTAAAGGTGCTGTAGGTAAGATTAGAAGGTTGCGAAGCGTTGCATATCACACACCTGTGACTGACAGATGAGATGGAGTCCCTGAACCAAGAGATGCCCTGGGAGCGGTCTAAAATCTAAATGAGCTCAAACAGAGACAGGCGCAGTCAACTAGAAAGGTATATTCTGACAGAGCATTTCACTCACTAAGAGCTGACGGATGACTCGGCCATTTCCAACAAATTACACTCAAATTATAGCTCTTAAATCCTACCTACAGCACCTTTAATATTCAAGAAACAAAAGATCTTGACCAATAATATCAAGAACAATGTTCCTGTCCCATAAAATGTGTTATTCGTGTCAAGAATCAGTCAGGCGCTACAGTTGAACCGTCATCCTGTCTGTTCTTGTATGTCTCTCTCCAGAGGCAGTCCTGGCCGGCCTGTCGGTGGACCCGGCTATGCTGTTGATGATCGTGGGTGTCCTGATGTTCTTCATCACCTTCTGTGGCTGTGTGGGCTCCCTGCGTGAGAACATCTGCCTCATCCAGATAGTAAGTCACCCTGATGGTTCCCAAGGTACCCGGAGGAAGCATGATGCATACGAGGGAGGAGTTTGGGAGAAGTTAAATATTTTAGTGAAGATAAGATTTATGTCGGTGTTGATATCGGCTTGAATAGAAAATGCAAAACAAAATTCTTGGATCCTTTGGAAAGAAATGCTAGCCTGGAGCACACCCACGGGAACACCCATCTCCCGTCATCTCCCGTCGTGTTGTTGCTTTGAATTAGGAAATTAATTTGAACAGGCTGCATAAACATTGCAACATGATAATTATATCATGACAGATGAACTACGTGTATATATTTTGTGAAACATTTTTTAACAGCAAAACACCCAACATCTCCAAACTCTT
The DNA here is from genome assembly GCA_900303215.1 of Trachyrincus scabrus. Classification (NCBI taxonomy): domain Eukaryota; kingdom Metazoa; phylum Chordata; class Actinopteri; order Gadiformes; family Macrouridae; genus Trachyrincus; species Trachyrincus scabrus. The sequence goes on along the minus strand of OMNO01068501.1, from coordinate 3,978 downwards.
AAGCTGAGCAATGAACGAGCAGAACATAAAAAAAAGTAGTGGCAACGTTTATTTTGTTTACACAAAGTAAACAACAAAAAAGCAACCTGAAAACCTTACCGGGAACGAGTGAGGCAACGGGATCTTTCTCTTATCAGTGTAAACTAAACCAGTTTATTTTCCTCCTGTCCTCCGTCCAGTTCTGTGTCTTCCTGACTCTGATCTTCCTGCTTCAGCTGGCTGCCGGAGTCCTGGGCTTCATCTTCTCTGATAAGGTGGTAACATCCAGTCCGAGTTCGGTTGTTCATATTGACATCATTCACAAACCATCCCTGGGTTATTCGAGTTAGAAAACCGAATCATAACGCTTATAAATACTTCAATACTAATATATGTCCTATTCATGTGTCAAGTTTTTGTAATTGAATCGGTTTGTGTTGTTTTTTTCTGTATTCTTCCAAGGGGCGGACTAAAGTGACTGAACTAATTAACAACGCCATTGTCCATTATAGGGATGACCTCGACCTCCAAAATCTCATAGACTTTGGTCAGAAAGAGGTGAGCCATGGGATCCGTTTTGTACCAATAATAATAAAAAACAATTATAAAACAATATATTCTCCATTGTATTTTCTAATATTAGAGAATACTGTTCCATACGTGTGCTGTGAAAAGTCTCGGTCTGCAACGTCAACGGCGTTTCCGCTAAAAACCCTGGAAAAGTTGGACCATTGACTTTTCTGGGAATTTTCTACGGTTCCCCTTTAAACCTGCACTATGTAACTTTTCCACTGCAGCTATTCACTCCGTTAATAGTATCCAAACGAGAAGGTTGCAATAAATAAGTAGTAAATAACGTGAGTCTTGACGTCATTCAGAAGCGGCAACATTTTCAGACGACAGTTATAGCTACAACTCGAGCCACCAGAGGATGCTAATGGGAAAACGTACATAGTGCAGCTTTAAGAAGAGGTGTCAATGCCTCCCTGTGTGTTCTGTCTGTCTGTCTGTAGTTTGACTGTTGTGGTGCCGTGGCGTACACAGACTGGCAACAGAACATGTACTTCAACTGCACTTCCCAAAACCCCAGCAGGGAGCGCTGTTCTGTACCCTACTCCTGCTGTCACATCTCCAAAGACAAGGTGAGAGAGAGAGAGAGAGACAGAGAGAGAGGCTTTGGATTAACGTGTCTCCTGAACAGTAATACATACAATGTGTTTGTGGTTTCGTACAGGCAGTTATCAACACCATGTGTGGCAGCGGCCTCCAGGAGCAGAACTATCTGGAAGCTGGGAAGGTGATCCACACCAACGGATGTATAGACAAGCTGGTGGACTGGATCCACACCAACATGTTCCTCCTGGGGGGCGTGGCGCTGGGGCTAGCCGTCCCACAGGTAATCTGGGATCCAGCAGTCCTACTATGTTATAGCAGAACTTCTTGGGGGAGACGGTACAGAGCCTGGGCCGGAAACAAAAAACTGAAGGGGCGGAGTTAGGCCTTGTTTCCTGTTTACCTGATATTTTACCGAACTGATTCACGCAAGTAGACGAAGCTTTCAGAAGGGTATTTTAATGCGTGTATTTCTACAGTGGCCGGTCTACACGGTGTTGATTTGAAACCTTTACAGACAGTTTTTTACTGTTTACTACTGCTGGTCGAGTGTGTGTTTGCTGTTAATAAACAATTTCAGATATAGATATGAAACAGATATGAAACAGATATGAAACGAAAGAAAGAGAAGTGCCCGTTCACCCAGATTGGAGCTCGTCTGCCATCAGACTTTAGATTATGAATCTAAAATTCTCTGCGTCAGATCATTGTGATGAAGTGATGAGGTCATGTCGTCGAATCACTTGAGTGTAACTTTTGTATCATTGGTTTGATTTATCATTTCTATATTATTTTAACAACAACAGGGCAACTAACTTGACACAGAACCACAGAATGCAGACCTACTGAAGGAATATAGGAACTCGTCTGAAACCTGACTCTCTTGTTTCTCCATTGAACACACAGCTGGTGGGAATCATGCTGTCCCAGATTCTGATCAACCAGATAAAGGACCAGATAGAACTACAAAACTACAACCAAAGGCACCGGTCGAACCCCTGGGCCTGACTCCACCAGACCAGACTAGTAGAACCTGGAACAGTTTGTCAACAAAAGCAACGAAGACCAACATGAGGACTCGCTCTCTTGTCTCTTGCTGCTTTCTACATACGTTTTTTTTGAAGCACCGGGTTTGTGTTGAAAGAACTCTTCTTCTGTTGTCTACTTGCAACACATTGGACATTTTTGGTGGATTCCCAAGGAAGTGACAGGACTGGAATGTGCCTAAAAAGAAAGTGTTTACACAAGTGTTCAGCTAGTCTTGCATCGCCCTCTGTTGGACGAAAAGGGGACTTGTCTTCATCCCTAACACATTTCAAACCTAATTATATGATTTTGTCTTCCAAAAGACTCCGTGATCACCGATAGATAGTTGCACATCCATTTTGGAAACCTTCACTGTAAATTTGGGTGTAATAAATACATGTGTTTACAAGGGAAAGGCATTTGCTTGTATTTTTGTAAAAGCAATTTTTATAATGCACATTACTTTTGAGGCACATTACAAAATGGGCTCTCTATGCTTTTCTTCAGCTTCTTTTGAGCTCTGTAAGATATTAAGGAGATGTTTGAATACATACTTTATTAGGATTCATTTCAATATGTTTGTTTTAATTATGTTTGTACCCAGATCTTTTTCTTTTGGGTTTGTCGTTCAAACGTGTGCTTTGAATAATTGAACATTTTCTACCATTGATGCATTCTGTTCATTAAAGTAACGTGTAGATTTTGAAGCCGAAGTGTAAATGTTATTTTTGATGAACTGTGAGGTGAGAATGTTTTGACTTCTGTTCAGCAAAAACGTTTTTAAAAACTATTTTTTTGTCTGTGCCGACTGTTGTCCATCTTACTGCCTGTTCCATTTTATAGGACTCGCCTGCCCTCTGGTGGCGCGTTGTGTGCACTACAACACATCACAAGGACGTCACCTCGACGCAGCATCACGTCACAGCATCTGTAAATCATTCATTCATCCATCCATCACTCCCTGACGTTTACTCTACACTTTGTGTTCATGATTTAGGACATCGTGTTATGTTTGACTTATTATTTGATCATGCAGATCAATGGTAGAAAATATCTTGTCTAATTGAATAGATTATATTACAGATTCATACGAGGTCAATAAGAATTAATAAGGCTTTAATTTAAATCGTTTTAGTTGTTGTTTTTTTACGCATAATCATAACACAGACTAAATTACGGTGCACTGTAATTAAAAATCTACAATTTAAAAAAAACTAAACTAGTGTGGGGGTCATGACACAACTTCTGGGTTGTCGACTAACTATTTTGGCGAGGGAATACTGTGAAATCTACCTTTATTTGAAATTAATTAATGTATGAACAACTTGGGGCCACCCATTGCTTTAACATTAAAAATGAGGGTAAGAAGAAAGAAAGATAAAACAATGTTAAATTACAAGAAGCTTTATTAAGAAGCCAAAACTTTTTATAAAAGTTATCCACGTCAATGTAACTGCAGAAGAACAAGCCTTTCAGGTACCTCCTCCATACCCCACTACGATGAATGCCAGGTCGTAGTGACACACACACACACACACACACACACACACACACACACACACACACGCCGCTAGCCTGAAACATGATGCTGGTGACCTTTAGGAGTGAAGATCCGTGTGTTCTGTCAGGCAGAGGGTTCGTCTCGGTACCGTACACCAGTAAGAACATGGATAACATTCTCCCCGTGTGAAAACGGACTACAGGGCTCCGGACCTGGATCCGGACCGGGCTTATTTGGTGTGTGTTGAGCCCAACGGTCCTACTGTGTGCAAGAGAATATAATCTTTTTTTCATTGCGCTAACTATTGTGGAATGAAAAATCCAAACCATTATTTACTGCTGTTTCGAGCTGTGTGTCTG
>OMNO01068490.1:0-11524 GCA_900303215.1 Trachyrincus scabrus | reverse complement strand
TGTAAAGTGCTCCCTATATATATATATATATATATATACATAAACCCTGTGTGTGTATATATATATATATATATATATATATACACACACACACACAGGGTTTATGTGTTGCATATAGGCTTTTAAGGTTTGCAGAGTTGAAAGCTGCTGACGAACTGTGATGTCTTTAAGAAGCGGTACACACCTGTAGACTGTAAAGCAACTGCGTCAGGCTTTGCACACTTTGAGCGACCTATAAAGAGAAAAGCACAAGCGGTAGCATTAAACCGACTCACGCGGAAACCAAACATCTGTTCCGTTTAGGAACAGGTGTTCACCATTTTTTTTTTACTTGAATGGGAATGAAAGGGAGATGTTAGGTATGTTACGTAACATTTGAGCACATTTCACATTTGTGCCGACTTGAGGTTATGGCCAGGCTGCATTCAGCAGTCAAGGGGGAAATCGTTCATGCAAGCCTCAGGTGAGACACAATTATGAAATGAGTGTGAAACAACATTGGAATGGAAATCAGAGTAATCCCATTACCGTTTCTGACGCTACTATACTTATGGGAAATGTCCTTTATTATGAGCTCATCAATAATTAACATTAGATTGAACTCCAATTCCAATTGACTGTTATCAATTATTCAGGCAAACGCAGGCAATCTTTAGCCACACGTCTACAGAGAAAAGGAAAGAGCTGAGGGCAGCATTAACCACTGTAATCCACTCCGACCAGATGCTACTACAATACCATTCAGAGGTGGATATCCACAAAGTAAAAGCGCCCCCTTGCTGTGTTTTCAGTCGACCATGGTCAATCTATGCTAATTAAGATATATTTTTCAAGCTCATTTTCAACCTCTGACACCATTGCACAAAAGCTAAACCACACAGGAACTGTTATGAATAAAGAATAATTCAAAAGAAATAAATGAATGAATAAAAAAATTACATGAATAAATATGCATTTCTCCGTGTTTACCTTGATGTTGTTGCTGTCGTCTGGCTCGCCGCCATTTTGCAGGTGAGTCAAACTGTTCAGCGTGACGGTGTCGGCCCATTCGCTCTCCCCCTCGCCATGCCCCTCCTCCTCCCCCTCCTCCTCCTCACACAGGGAGCCCGGGTCGTGCGAGGGGGACAGAGGTGAGAGGAGGAGGGGGCTGTCGGGGAACACAGAGTCGCTCACATCGTCCTGGCTGGGGCTGCACGGAGAGCCAGCCACGGGTGACAGCATGGTCTTCAGGTTTTCAGCTGGGTGGGGGGGAGAGACACTGGGGCGGTCAGTACTGTTAAATGTCAGTGGGGTTAGAGTGTGTTGTACTTTAATTTCTGTCGAGGTTGCTCACAATGAGAGATAACTCGGGCTTTGATAAAAAGGAGATAGGGAAAGGAAAATTGATCATTATTAAAAAATATATTACGATAATAGTGGAATATAATATTATAGTTGGTATAATCGTCCAGCAGTTATGAGACAGAATGGAGCATGCGGCAATTGTGTGTGTGAAACCGAGAGGAGGTCATGTCGCCGGTGAAACACTAGGGGTCAGCAAGTTTACCAGAAAACAGGTGAATATCAAAAATAGATTTCCATAAACCCTCTTGATTTACTCTCCTTCACCTGGTACCTATCAGTTACCAAGTATACACAGTAAGTAGTAACCCACCTCAACTGTATGTGTATGTAAGAGTTTACGTTTCTTTTTGTAAAGCCCTCTTGACAACCCTGGGTCAACCACACGTCAGGAAGCAACTGTACGGACAGACAGACAGACAGACAGATAGATATGGATATAGATATAGACCGAAAGGACTTACTCTCTTGTACCGCGGCAGCTAGCAACACAGCAGCTTGTGGCACCTCGTCAGAGTGAGGCTGCACCCGTATCCGCGACGCAAGCTGCGATGCGTCCATCTTCCAGCGGAGGGCAAAGAACTCTGCATAGATCTGCAGCTTCTCCTCCAGGCTGGAGCAGATCTGTTGGTCTCGACTCATCAGGCTCTCTAGTGAACGCATGTTAGTGAGAACAGTTAGAAACAAAGCACGTCGTATCGCACAGAGTTCTGATAAAACCACGTGGTGAATATTTGTAAGGGCGGACTTTATAACTGAATGTGTTTAAGAGGATTAAGATGTTATAAGACGTCACCTTGCAGTTTGTGGATCTTTTGAATGCGAGCCTCGGCAGCTCGCTTCTCGTCCTCCGATTCGCTGTTGTAGTCTTCCTCTTCCTCTGGACAGCTGGACAGACAGACAGACAGACGGACGGACCACACAACAGACAGGCAGACCAAAATACAGACAGACAGACAGTAAAAACAGATGGAGACTTGGTTGAATATTAACACTCCAAAAGCAGAACATCGGTCCTACACACCGGTGGCTCTGTTAATAAAACCTCACCTCTCCACGGCCTCTCGGATTAGCCTCATCCACGTGTTGCGCTCCTCTTTGGAGGAGGTGTGAACCTCGTACATCTCCGGCCCGGCTGCGGAGGCGCTGATCAGGAACATGCCTCGCTCCTCGTTGGCCACCTCCCGTACGATCAGCTTCTGCAGCGAGATGACCGGGGGCTTCTGGTCCTGATGTTGGCGTGGGTCATTTATTCATTCGTTAGTGACTGATGATGATGTTATCGTGAGTCATTAGGGTGATAGTGGTGTCGTTGAAGGGCGACACGGGTTCATTTTACATTTGCATACAGAATAAATACGGTTTAAAACTAAACCCTACACAGCCGCCCCCCTGTAATATTTTCTACTATACACGAATATATACGAATAAAGTACGAACCACAGCAGCAAACATATACTTCTGGTCTTTCTCCTGCAGCAAGATAAGCGTGTCTGTGAGAAGAAGCGCCATCACATCTGCGGTAGAACGGGAGAAAAAACAATTTTTCTTGAGATTGATATTTTATTATCATTGATCATTTATCATCATAAAAGCATTGTAGAGAAAACTAGAATGTACTCTTTCATGGAACATAAATATGAGGAAATGATGGAAAGGTTTTTTTGTCTTGACCTTTGAGTCTCCCGGTGGCGGTCTTCCACAGCAGCAGGCCCTGGTGCTTGAGGACTTGTCCCGGCCGCATCATGTCCTGCTTGCGGAAGATGTGGCCGTTCTTCAGCTTGGCCGCACTGCGGTTCTCCATGCGGTTCCACACTTCCTGCAACCGCTGACCCCGCTCGTACTCGCTGACGCTGAGGTCCACGGCGGCGATGACCTCGCGGATCTGAACCAGGGCCTTCAGCAGGTCTGCGTGCTCTCGCGTGGCCTCTGCGGGACGACATAACGGACGTAGAGATATAGGTTAGCGGATACAGGACAATATGTATCCGCAATAATATCAAATGACATGCCTTCTTTACTTTATTACTAATTGAATAGGCTTTGTATGAATTCTCCTTGAACCTAGAGGTGGCTCCCTCCATTTGAAAGGTGTTATGTTAGTTTGCATTTGTATCTCCACTGTAGTCAAGATGTGTATTGTCAATTAACTAGTTTAGACCATGAGAACCCCTCTTTGGTTTGTTTGGTAAATGCTGCCAGTGTGTCTTCCCGTGATCATGCTCCGTTAAATCAAATACTTTGCTGTCAAGAAGTGTCCAACAAGAAATTATTTTTCATCACTGACCTTGTGTGTATTTTAAAATCCTCTCCAGCAGCACCGGGTACTTTGTGATCCTTTGGGTTACCAGCAAGATGCATTCTGGGATCTCCCTCCGTCGCACCAGGGAGTTATTACTTTGTTGCTTTAAAAGTTGAAATAAATATACAAATAAATACGTATCAGCGATGTCATTTCCTGGCATTGAATGAAAACATCTTATAAAACTGTATTCATACACGTGTGTATTCCAATAATTAGTTTTGCTACCTTGACAAAGTTCTGGAATCTTTTGTTGTTCTGCTGAAGTTCTTTGAAGAAGCTTACAGCGTCGTTGTGATGGCTGCAGAATTCCCCATAGACCTGTTTCATCCGCTCTGCATTCTCATCTGTAAACTGTAGGAACATAAGCCCCACACAGCCCTATCAAAGTCTAAACTACTAACCTGCACCAATAATGCACTAATAACACACACTAAAATTAGAAAATTATTCTACAAGATGTTTTTGTAGTTACTCCCAATTTTGATTATATGCTTTGATTGTTCTCAGCCTCGCTTGTAGCCTCGCACGTAGCCTCACTCGTAGCCTCGCACGTAGCCTCGCACGTAGCCTCCGCACGTAGCCTCCGCACGTAGCCTTCGCACGTAGCATTATCTACTAAATGACCAATAAAAGCACATGTAAAATGACTAACCTGGTGCAGGAGAACGTCCCCCATTTGCTCGATAAGGTAGTTGGTTTGCTCCGGGGCCGTGGCGGAGCTGTGCCGCCGCTCCCTCATGGAGGAGAAAAAGGCGTGGTGCAGGGAGAGCAGCTGGTCCAGACAGGGGAAGAGACGCTCCTGGGCCTCGGCGTCCAGCTGCACCTCCTCTCGCACGCCCCGCCGGAACACCTCCGCCATGATGTGCAGCGTCTGCAGGTGGTGGATCTCCGTCTGCATCAGCTCTGAGGGAGAGGCGGAGAGGACAACAACACACGGTGACTGGTTTAAGCAGCCTCACCTGGTCTGAGTCAGGCTGATTAGACTCTGGGGCTGCTGGGTGAGGCTGCACACCTGTGGTGCATTGAGTATTCAAGGCCCACGGGTTAAACCAGCCACCAGCACACACACACTCAGGAGGAGCGCTAGCATGTTCAGCACGTACCACCTGCTCTGCCTGCAAAAACATTCTCAAACCCTGCAATAAACCGGTTTCTATCGTCGACTACCTGTGTCCTGGTGTTCGGAGGAGCCCTGAAAAAGCCACTTTAGTGGCGTGTAGCAGGGTTTGACTGCTACATTGATGTAGAAATGAAGACAATCACAGACACAGGTATTTGGGGTCACGTGGGCAAAGAGGTATATTTTAGTAACAACAAGCCGAGTAGTAAGCGGATGCCTCCTCACCGTAGATAACATCCTGCCTCTTGACCTCTTGCTTGTCCTGCTTCTTGCAGAACTTGTGCTCCACGCTGAGGCTCCATGACTCTGCCTCAAACTCCATGGCACCGGCCGCGAGGTCGCTGCTGACATACGAGTCTACACAGTCTAGACAGGGACGGAGTGACGAGACCATGAGTCTATCAATGTGTAGTCTCACAAATCAGACTAGATGAACGTCTAAAGTCGGATGGCAGACGCGCTCAAATCTGGGTGAATGGGGGCGTTTCACTTTCTTTCGCTTTATGTTTGTTTCGACCAATCGTGTTGCTGGAGGCGGGGATCTGTCAGCGTGTAATTGAACACAAACTGTAAAGGCCGTAAAGGTTTCAAAACAACACCGTGTAGACTGGCCACTGTAGAAATACACTTATTAGAATCCCCTTCTGAAAGCTTCATCCACTCGCGCAAATGAGTTTTTTCGTCGGTAGAATATAACAAAACAGGGCGTAACTCTGAAGTTCTGCTATAACACAGTAGGACTGCTGGGTCCGAGATGAATCAATATGTTATATGTGAGAAGACGCTCTTCTATAAGAACGCTTCTCCTTTCTTCCTCTTGTTACCTTACCTTCGCCGATGGACGAATCGGTGGAGGTGGAGGAGGCCGCAGTTTGCTGGAGCTCATCCGATTGGTTGAAAATCCTCCAGCTGTCAGACTCTGTCTCGGAACTTTCACTCTGCCTAATATACAAATAAATAGATCATAAGAACAATATGTGAAAGACAGACAAGCACAGTGTGTTTGATTACAGCTGAAAGTGTATGGGTTCGAATGCCAAATGGTCTGATGAATATCAAATAAATATCATAAAACCCTTTGTTTATTCTATCTGTAATGGGCTAGGGTTTGAGAGTTCCTATGACCTGTCGCTGGCGTTGGAGAAACCTCCGGAAAGCGGGTGGAAAAGCAAGGCGCCCTCCTTCTTCTCCTTGGGGCTGATGACCGGTAAAGACATGGTGTTGGGGTGAACGCGCAGCGGTGGACTGTCCCTTATGGTGAAGTCTGGAATGACAAGGAGTGGGGAGACGCACCAAATGGGGCATTTTAAAAGCATCCATTTCCAAGTGAAAGTGAAAGTGTTTCAGGAGAAAACAGCCACTGCATTTGTACACTTTGCACACAAAGTTGAGAGCGTGACGATATAACACAGCTGATGACCTTTGAACTTGGTGCGTTTAGACTCACTTTGTGGAAGAGATGCCGTTCTATTCTTTACCATGGAAACGGCATACTTATCCAGGGGTTTCTGGGTAATATAAATGAGAGGTTGGTGAGAGGCTGAGTAGACCCAAGCCAAACACTGTTAAAGCATAAATTATATTCACAATACCTTCAAACATGGAGGGACAGAGTCCTTACAGCCTTTGTGGACCATGGACATACACCCTAAATGGGAATAATAAGATATAACTTATTGTTTACAACATCTTGAGGAAAAGCATGAAACCCATGGTGTCATTTGTGTACATTGGTGAGTGACTGGGACCTACTGGAACAATGCAGAAGGTCCCGTCCCGATGCTGGCTTTTCACAGATAAGACACACGGTGGGTCCTAGGCAGGAACCAGTGGCAAACTGGTGCCCGTTCAGCTGCCTGTCCTTGGCCTCTCTGTCCTTGGCCTCTCTGTCCTTGGCCTCTCTGTCCTTGCCTTTCCCCTTGAAAGGCCGAGCCAGAGACATATCGGGCGAGAGGAGAAGGCATACATAAACATACACGGGTTATTTAACTAAAATCCCCAGAACTTTAAAACAGAGCCAACTCATCGAACAGCATACAGGGACAGACATTGTAATCGATTCAGAGGTGGGGTTTACCTTGCTTTTGTTGCGCGTACTCGACATCCTATTCTTCAGAAAGCTGAACGTCCGGATCACTTTGTACTTGTCCGAGTCCGTCTTGGACGGGATGTTGTACTTGTCGAACTCTTCCTCTTCGATTCTGCACACACGAAGTGAAACAGTACCGCGATCGGACACGTAAATAAATGCAAGTCCGTCACGTGGAATCAATCCAGACAAACACAAAAGTCCCGGAGGATTGGATAAGAAGACCTTTTGGTTAGTTGACATTTTTTCCTTGCACGTTAGAAACGACAAAAACAAAAAGACAAAATCAGTTTGAGAGTGCAGCTACAGTTGGTGCTGGTAGATTTGTCCACATATACACGAGAGGAAGGACACGGAAGATAACGTTCACGGGTTAAAAGACACACGGTATCTGTAGAAGGAAATGCTGCGGCGTCGGGTATCAACACAGACTTTGACGGGGTTAATACTGATCGCACACATCATCAGTCGTTTTTGTTAGCCGCTGACGTTACGAAAGCGCATCCAGAGAATGTACAACCTGTGGTCGGAGAGGACCGAGCACAGGCTCCTGGATGTCTGAAACCTGCGGTGTAACGAACGCACAGTTAGTTACGAGAAGACAAAAACCGTGCATGCAAACCAAACTGTCGCAGGGTGGCTTTACACAGAAGGCTGTTATTTCCTCGTTTAGGATGCTAACCACCGAGGCGAAAGTGACGAGGAGACGGGACAAAGACCCAGAGGATGTGTGGGTGTGAGGTGAGAGTGCAGTGTGGTCCTGTTGCAACAGGCAAGGCCCACGATATGTGATAGGTGATGGGGAGTGGTACTTATAGGAGGACGTTGACCGGCCGAGGGCACATACTCTTTAAGAAACTCAGATAAAGTGAGATGCTGAAGGGACTCTGTCAGCCCCGTGTCGCTCTCGTCGTCGGCCGACTGGGCCCGCCTACGTAACCTGATCTCCCTGTGGGAATCACACGTTGCACATACAACACACACACACATGGAGAAAACACAGTGACACTTGCAGGTGGTGAACGTGATATAAAAGAAATATATTAAAAAAAATAGAAAGTGGGGCTAGGATTAGGGTTTGGTTTTAGGGTTTGTTTTTAGGGTAAGGGTCTGGTTTTAGGGTTAGGTTAGGGTTTGGTTTTAGGGTTTGGTTTTAGGATTAGGGTTTGGTGTTAGTTTAGGGGAATCTTGATCATTTAAGGCACAGGCGCAGGTATATATTTGATTGTTTTTTATCTTCATGACATTTTTAGAAGAGTACCCCAAATTAAAATAGGGTTAGGGTTAGGTTATTACACATGTAATAATATATATAAATAAATAATCCAACTAATAATGCATTTCAATTGTGGATGCCCGTCACCTTAAGTGTCCCAAAACTGTAAAAAAATAAATACATAAAATAAACTGGACAATGAAGACAGCATGGTGTGCCACTAGAGGGAGCCACAGAGCTATTAGCGCCATCTAAAGGAGCAACAGGAGGATAAGTAGAAGGCAGTTGGCATGTATCCCCTGAAGCCACAGGAAGATACTTTAAACCAGGAACAGGAAAGATTTACTGACTCCTCTGTCAAGACTTCAATACAATGTCACTTTGTCCAGGGATGACAATGAGGAGTTTTATTACATTAAAGTTCACATTACCAAATCACACCATCGTTACCATGGTGAACACAGAAATAACTTGCTCTGGCTGTGATAACTGGAGACTGGAGTTATATGAAAGTGAGATTCTTAAGATTAATGAAGTGAATTAATGGATAAGATTAATAAAGATGAATAAGATTAATAAAGATGAATAAAGTACATCTTCAGGTGAGAAATGTAAACCTAAACCTAAATTGTCTACTTCCCTGTTCAACTTTTACATGTTGTCATAGATTGCAGATAATGGCAAAACATATTTTTCTCTGAATTCTGTGTATTTATGCTCTCATACCACCACACATCATGAATATCCTGTACACTTTCCTAGACCTTGCATTATGGCACACCACCGTTATTGCAGTCATAGTTTGTGTGAGAGCATATAGATAACACCGTTTCAATAAAATGGTATAAGTGATGCGAATATTTACCTTTTCTCATGAGGCTGCTCTGACAGACTGGTGGCTCTCTGCTCTGGAATACAACATGAAGATGAACAAAGTCAAACAAACTCACCAAATGCTTCAGTGGATGACACCATTAAATGCATACTGCACAACCAATATCAAGCTCAAGATCTCTACTGTGTCTTAAGTCCAACAGAACAACATACATCATGATGCCACAGTGTGTGTGTGTGTGTGTGTGTGTCCATCCACCATTTCAATGTGGTCTGGTCAGGTTCAAATAAAGGCCAGCATTGCCAACTAGTAGTTCTCCAATGGCATCCACAACGCCTACCACAAACCAACGACCCAGCTACGGTTCCTTGATAGTTTGCTGTTTTCAAATGACTTTAATAAGACTAAAGTGCTCGAGCTGCATTATTTTGAACTGATCTAAGCTAAACGTCTAGAGAAACAGTTTCAAAGTTTCATCAGTTTCATCTGTCTGAATTAATTAATGTGCTAAACATAAAAACACAGACGAAAAAGAAGAAAAAACAAGACGATCAAGATATTTTTATAGCAACAGCAAACAGCCAGAGTCCACCCTGAGGTCTTCATGCCCGTCCAGACAGTCTGCTACCAGACACCTGTCCTCAGCCTCGCAGGAGGTCGGCCCACAAGGAGGCAGCGTTCGAGGCCTTTAATCCTCCAGGCTTTCATAGAGACTCTTTTCATTACAGGATACCCATTGTAAACAGAAACTAGCTGAATAACATGCATATACAAACACGCGCACGTGAATGCACAAGGACACACAAACACACACACACCCACATCACGGCGAAAAACCACAACTCATACATGCTCGCCAAACTATGACAAACATGCACACATGGACAAATAATTACAAACGCACGTCAATGATGACAGCAATGCTATTCATGCAGTTTTGCGAGAGAAAATAGGAGGCGGACATGAGGAAAATAGAGTACTTACTACCAGGGTGAAGCAGAGACAGAGATTTAGACAAAGAGAGGGCTTGGAGGAGAGATCGGCTGTAGCTGAAGTTGTGGAAGACGCCATCTACAGGGCAAAGTCCACAGAGTGCTGCTCACACATATTCCAACTACAGCAGCGTTAGCATGTACAATCAAACTCCTAGTGTGGCTAAAACACCGCCTCATGCAATTAGCTTGTATCATTCATTTAGCTTTCAATTAGTACAGAAGGTAAGGGACGGCAGTTAATAGCTAACTAGTACAGAGAAAACATTAGCAGTACAAACATCTGGGGAGTTGGTTATACTCCACTGTCTATACTGTACTATACTATGCTGATGAACTGCCTGTCGACAGCTGATCTAGTGTTATAAATCAAACCCAGAGCCAACAAAAGGTTCCAATACCATTAGTGACGCGCATGCCAACACAGTAGACAGAAGTTAACACCACCCAAGATGGTTTTGGGTTCTCGGTCAGTAACACCCGATGAATGTTATGAAGGAGTGTTCTGCTGGTTCATGAGGTAACAGCTCACTAACCAGGGCTCGAGCTGGCAGGAGGACTGTCCCGGGCACCCCGAGAAGGACGCAAGCTGAGTTTAGTGGACGAGTAGGAGTAGGAGCGTAGACGAATCCCCTGGTCACACGATTCCTGAACGAAAAATAAATTAAAGTTTGCATCGAATGTGTATTTTACTGCAGTGTAGTGTGTTGGTCTTAAGTCACTTAATATAGTAACGTAATGGCATCTCCTTTTCTTTTTAATCTTATGTTTATATAATGGTTATATAACCAATATATATCGTCATTGTCCAGCCAATGAGAGCTCGTGTTACATCTCTGCAGCTTCTCTCCTTCTACTTTTGCAGTGGCACAGTTGGTGCGTGAGCTTTAACTGAAAGGCTGGTCTTTGTTAAAGTAGCGTGGGAAATGAATTGCGTAATAGAAAAGCAATGAAATGAAGAAATGAAATACGGGGAAACAACTAACGAAGGAGATTATTATTTAAACGTCCTTTTAAAAGAGTGTTAAGAAAGCTATTATAAAGCTACTCATTTAACCTGCATTAAAATGCATTGTTTTAGTTTTTTAAACCATTTTTAAAATGTCTCTTTTAAAAGCAGTTTAATGTAAAAATATTAAAATGGTTTTGTAAATCCAACTATAAATGTACTCTTTTAAGTGTCTATTTAATACATTTTTCCCCTCATCTGTTTAATTTAATGCTCCATAAAAAAGCATCTTTGATAATTGTTTAATGCGTTATTTAAATGAAAGCATTAATTAATTCGTTCCGTGGCACAATGGGTCCTCCATACAATGCAATGAATCAGACAAATTGTATAATGTGTAATGTGTATAATATGTTTCCCTGTACAAATAGACCCTACTAACTAACTAACTGTACATTGTGTAACTATACGAGTACCCCATAGGACTTATTCTAAGTACCTGTGAGATGGGTTAGGATATCCTCAAAGCGAGGATTTACTACGATACCTTCTCGTTAGTGTCGAGTGTGAGCAGTGAGGAGAAGCTCACGTGTGAGGAGGCGGAGTCACACGCTGAGGAGGCGGACTTGGTGCGTGTGCACGTGAGGTTGGGGGAGGGGTCAAAGGCGTCCATGCCG
>OMNO01068486.1:5000-11903 GCA_900303215.1 Trachyrincus scabrus | reverse complement strand
CTAATCCATTACCAAATGAAGCATTAGACCGTCAGAGCAAACAAATCATCTGCTACCTCAGCGGTGAGGTAGCAGATACACAATACTGTGAGAAGATAGTGGTAGTCCATTGGCAAGGGGACGAGTTCTTTTAGGCTGCCAAAGCAAAGCGCGCGCGCACGCACACACACACACACACACACACACACACACACACACTACAGAAGCTGTGTGTAAAAAGATCGGTGGCCTAGTATCTTCATTATAAGCCTGTGGTTGGACATAGTTGAGTCAAACATTACACGGTTTGTATTGCATTGTGTCAACAACAGAGAAAACATGAAATAATACAAATATAAAAAAACACGGGGGGTCGTAATCCCAGTCTTCTGACTTTACTGGAGTAGTCAATTTTCAGCAAAATATCCACATCGATTCGATAATGAACACCGAGTGATATACGTGGAAATCGAATACACAAAAACACAGCCTTCGTATCAGGTGATGTAGATACGCTGGAGGGCTGAGCAGGTCAGAATACTGTAACACGTGTTAGACCGCATGGCACTGTGGTTCACTGAGTGCACAGCAGCGTGAATACAGAGTGGGAAAACACAGCACATAGCCCCTTAAGCCTCGGTCCTCAAAGCATAAACAATTCTGCTTTTTGGTTGTGTGTCCAGGTACACATAAATGTGCACTTGTTTAAAGGGAATAGTGGTGGGAATCGGAGGATACAGTGTGTGATGCAGTTATTACCTCCACCAAGGAGGTCATGTTTTTGCCCCGTCTGCGTGTCTATCTGTGTGTCTGTGAACTGTGGGATATTTCAATTGTTTGTTGGGCGACCTCCCCCAGCCCCGCCCACTTCCTGTTTTCTTGAAAATCTCCAAAGGGGGTCTTGTGGGGAGTCATCGGACTCAGCCCTGAGCAGCCAATTGGCTCCCTCCGAGCCACGCCCACTTCTATCAAGCTGCTTCCGTGGCGGAGGTCTGTGCTCTACTGAGCACATTTTTTTGTTTGTATTGCGGGTGATGGACGAGATATAAATATGAGACTCATTCAAACAAACGCAGGTGTGGTCGACATATCCATGTCCCCTAGCAACTGTTTGACCACCTGGACACTTTGTCAAAAATATAACACGCTATACCAAACAACAAAAGTTAAATCATAAATAATAGCAATTATAATCATCCAGATGTAGAAATGCACTTGTAGGCTCACATTATACATTTGCCTACTTATGTTACTAAACGATGCCTAAATAAATAATAAACTCATATTTAAATTGTTGCCACAATTAACAGCCATAATACTCACCAAAAATGTGTGCCTTTTTAATATTAAATGAGAGCCACAATATGGCACAATTCCTTCCAAGATCAGTGACGTTAAAATGAGTCATCTTTAATTGGCCAGCCTGGGCCGGGCAAATGATTCACTTATCAACAATGAACAATTATTAAATCATTGTCATGCCATGTTTATTTGTCACACAGAGAGCTCAGTCCACCTCACGAACAGCACATTGGACAATAATCAGCACAACATCTCTCGCACATCCTTGCCATAAGCGCCGTGTATCTTGATCTGGACGTCTCACGTCAACCGCACAGGGAGGTACATTGCAGCAGAAGCGTTGCACGGAAACGTCGGCACGTTGGACAACTGACATGGGAGACCTTGCTGGGCTTAATTATCTCCGTGGCCGAGGAGGAGAGGCTGCTGGATGCGTGTGTTGATTCTCTGCAGAATACGTAATGTGTATGCGCAAGGGCCGCCTTTAAATGGAAAATGTTATAGCGACGCGCAGTCTAAATACATTTGAGTAGGACCAGGGGGTTTGTCTGGTTTTTACGTAATCTTTTTTTTTTTTTTTGCCGTAATTTAGCACCTGGTGTTGGATGCGTGAAGCAGGATTATTTGGCGAAGAGGATATCTGGAGCTCTCCCATCTCGCCGTGTCCTTACACGCACGTCTTATTCCAGAGCACCGTCCCCGGGCTACAAAATGGTAAACAGTCTAAGCAGCTCTTCAAATGAAATCGCAAATTTCGCTATCCCAGTTGAAGGTAGGTGTGAACGCTGTGTAGCCTACTCTTTTCCCCATCACTCTTATCTATTTTCATTAAGTGATCGTTTGATTTTGAGAATGGTGCAATGCAGGACTAGAGCACCACGGTAATGGTTCACGGAAATCGTTGCAAGAGTAAACAAACCGTTTCTCTTTGCTTTGTTTATTTAGTAGTCGTTGGCGCTTTCTTTCTTTGAATTAAAGTATGGGAAAATATGTTTTCTTTGCCTGCATGTGTTTCCGTGAGCTCGTGTGTTTGCATTGTGTAGCCTATTTTTAAAAAATAGGTTGAAAGAAAGAGTGAAGTATGGATGCACATGGCGTGTAGCGCGTGCGTGTGGCATGCATGTGTTTGTATTTTTCAGGCATGGATAATGTAAAAGTAGGCTGGAGCTGGCGCCTGTGTGAGTGCTAGGAAACGAGAGAGAAAATACAAAAATAAAGAAATCGTAGGCGTTGTAAACATGTATTTATGCATTCAAGATGCCCGTGTGTGTGTGTGTGTGTGTGTGTGTGTACCTACATGGCATGTAACCATGACAATACACATTTTATTCAATATACGTGTTTATTCGTCACGCACATTTCCTCTTTTCTTACAGCCCTCAATTAGCCATGCCTGGAAACCCACCAGCAGCTGCTCCATGCTGGGAGCAGAGAGCCGTATAATAGGGGACTTCTCCTGCAACTAGACCTGCCGTCACCATGTTGCAACCTCTCCACAAGACCGCCGGCGGTGGTGACCTGCCGGAGACCGTCGCCCGCCTGCGGTGGGCGCTCCTTCTCGGCCTCTCCGCGGCTCTGCTGTGGATCCCTGGGGCGACGGGGTCGGCTCTAAACTGCTACAAGACGTGCATCTGTGCCTCCAACATCGTGAGCTGCTCCAAGATGAACCTGACCAGCGTGCCCGCTCCGCTGCCGCCCTACATGGCGGTGTTGGACCTCAGCTACAACGGCATCGCGCGGCTACGTGCCGATTGGACGCCCGACAAACTGCCCAAGCTGCACAACCTCCTGCTCAGCCACAACGGCCTCCACTTCCTGTCGTCGGAGGCCTTCCTGAACGTCAAGCAGCTGCGCTACCTGGACCTGTCGTCCAACAAGCTGCGGCTGCTGGACGAGCTCATCTTCGAGGCGCTGGGCCACCTGGAGGTGCTCCTGCTCTACAACAACCACATCGGCCAGATCGACCGCTCGGCGTTCAACGGGGTGAGCAGCCTGCAGAAGCTCTACCTGAGCCAGAACCAGGTCTCTCGCTTCCCCCTGGAGCTGGTCAAGGACAAGTCCCGCCTGGAGAAGCTGATCCTGCTGGACGTGTCATCCAACAAGATCAAGCTCCTGCCCACCGCGGACCTCCAGGCGCTGCCGGGGTGGATTAAAAATGGCCTCTATTTCCACAACAACCCTCTGGTGTGCAGTTGTGATCTGTACAGCCTCCTGGCCCACTGGCACATCCGGAAGCTCAACTCTGCACTGGACTTCAAGGACGACTACAGATGCTTCTTGCCGGCACCGGCACCACCGAAAACCCAAGTGGGTGTTTTTGAACTGAGCAGCGACTACATGAACTGCAGCACCTTCAAGGAGATGGACGAAGAGGCGTTCCTGGAGCAGACGCTGATCCTGGGCTGTGACACTAAACACAAGGACATGTCAAAGACCTGGCTCATGCCCGGGAACGTGGTGGTGTCAGCGGGTGGCAACCAAACGGCCAAGGTCCTGCCGGACGGAAGTCTCCAGATCAGTCCGGTGAGGCCGGAGGACTCGGGGAATTACACGTGCCTGGCGGTGAGCGAGGCCCACAACGAGACGCTCTACGTGGTGCTGAAGGTTCACAACTTCACCATGAATGCGGGCGGGGAGACCCTGAACACGGCCTACACCACGCTGGTGGGCTGCCTAGCCAGTGTGGTGCTGGTGCTCATCTACCTGTACCTGACGCCCTGCCGGTGCTTCTGCTGCCCCAACAGGGGCAAGAAGGGAGGCGAGGACAGCATCCACTCCTCCATGCTCAGCGTCACTCCCACCCACGAGGACCCGACACTGAAGGCGGAGCTCAACAGACACGTGGCCTTCATAGACTCCAAGGATCTCCAGGGGCAGAACGGCAAACTCAACCCCAACGGAGACGACGGCGAGGACCCGGACCGGGAGGCCGGCGTCCTGGGGAAGGGGCGGAGGAAGAAGTCGGTCGCCGAGTCCATAAGCTCCGTCTTCTCGGACACCCCCATGGTGGTCTAGGAGATGGTTGGCGGCACTGATAGACGCCCAGGAGGGAGTACGTCGGCGGTCGCCACGTGGAAACGTCTCGTTTGGCGACAAGGAAAACAAACAGGACCTATCCAGCATTTTAATGTGTAGCACTTAAATATTAATACTGTGAAAGCCTGCCAATGTATGTGGGCTGTGGAAAGTTGTGGGAAAAAACAAACTAGAGGTGATTCTGTTGGATGTTAGCACTCAGGAAGTAATACAAGAGGTTGCTTTAGTGGGGCATATTTCGACTAGATGGATGCATAACTCAGATTAGTTCAATTTGAAAACAGGAAATATTAGCACATACTCAAGAGAGCGGGAGCATTAGCATAGAGGCTGGCTGATTTATTATACTCATTATGAGGACTGTATCGGTCTCATAGAGCATTAGTATATATTTACCTCTACCAACACAGACGCACTGACATCAGTGTTCACCCGGTCATGAACAGTCTTCATTATTTATTAGTCATCACCAGTAGAACAGCAGCATGCCAAAAAAAAGAGAAAGTTATTTAAAAACCCCAGACATAGATGATGAGGCAGAGTGTGGATTTCCTTCATTATAGCTCTATTTGATATGTATCCAGTTTGACATGGAGATAGTAGTAGTACAGCCACTATAATGAGGTCTTCCTCAGTCAAACGTCATATTTATTGAGTTATAGGCAATGATCATATAAAAGCGTATAAAGCACTCATATTACTTGTTGTTACTTGTTGTTCTTGTATTCATGTAGTCTATCACTTAATATATTGATTAGAAGCGAGTTATGTTTGCCTCTTTATTTCTCTTTAGATACATGTATTTAATAGCTTACCAATGGAAGGCAGTTAGATGGTTGAGATTTTTAAGGATTAAGTTCGATCGTACAACTGCTGTAAAACTCAAAAGTAACATTTTAAGCCTTACACAGAATAAGTGACGTTCAGAACTGCGACACGGAAAGTTTTTTTAGTTTTTTTTAAAGTATTTTTTAATTTACCAATAACCTTCTGGTCCAGTCTTTAGAGTTCGGTACTGTGGTCCATGTAGGACCGGGCTTCTGTTTGTGGTAGAATCCCAGTGAGGTGCCTCCTCGTACAACTCTCCTCTTAGCCAGCTCATGTTACTTTCTTTAATCATGCTATGAAGAAGTTTAAAATACCTAACAAACGCTTAAGGCTCCTGTCATTATTGTGTGTGTACATCATGTATTCCCTACATGCACTTTACTTCAAATGTCATAACGTCTACTATTTGGAAAGGACATGCTTAGTTGTGGTCAAATGTTATGTCCATTTGTTTATCCGCGGTTTTAATTGGACAATGACCGTCAGAATGTAAAGGAATGATCAATTCTAAATATCGAATTGTTATGGCATCCATCCCGTGTAATTCAAAATTCCCTGGGAACAGGTTCACGTTTAAACACCTGTACTTGTGTGTGCATATTCACCGACATAATCATCATGTCTCTGTCTTGGCACCTAAACTAAACAGAGTTGTCATTTCATGCTTCAGTGTTTCGACACAGGACTACCTGTGTGACCGAGAACTAATTGCATTGTTTGATAGTGCGATCCGTCACTTTGCGGCGAGTTCTTTCTCGGAGCAAAAAAGAGAGAGACTTGCCGTCATGAGTCACTGCACAAAGCAATTCCGTCAGCCTGCACATCCACTGTGTGTGTGTGCGTGTGCGTGTGCGTGTGCGTGCGCGTGCGTGTGCGTGCGCCTGGTTTTTGCCTCTGTGTTATTACAAGCCTATCTGCAAATTCAACAGCGCCAATTTAGCCAGACAATGAATGCGATGGCCTTTAAGTAGCCTGGCATTTGTTTATGAGGGAAATGCCTGGTGCTCCCAAACAACATAGCCTTTTTTCCCTACTCAGTCATCTGGACTGTGTAACTAAGTCTTAAAATTCAATCATTCCAATATAAATGTACCGACGCTGGGTAGATCACATGCTCACACACCATTTCCATTGTCTCCGCCTTCTCTAGCTTTCAAACAGTTTGTACTGCGGCTGGATGTATGACCGCTTTGTGTCAAAATGAAACATCCTCTGGCATTAATGGAATGTGTGTGTGTGTTCCTGTGTGGGAGACCAAAGGGAGACACACTTATCAGAGAGGTGTCACCTGAGTCATAATATCACACACTCACGCGCGCGCGCGCACACACACACACACACACACACACACACACACAGAGTTATGAAGGGCTAAGCTTCATATACAGTATGCTTAAGAAAATTACAATTCACAAGAAATGTGTACCCAGATGTCTTAATAACTAATAATTTGTACCAGTCTAAGAACTTTGAACTCCACTTCAAAGTACAATATAGGCCTACGCTTTCATCTGTAACAGAGAAGATGGTGTGGCTGTCAGAACTGTGTGGGATGTGTGTGATACGGAGCAGGATGTTGCCAGGAGGTTTGTAATAAAGGTTCACGTTTGTGAATATATAGGTGACCTGCAGTAAGATTAGAATTGGCATAGCACTTGGAGTAGAATGGGTAACTAACAGTACAAGTCTTATCAAGACAAAATCTGCCTTTGCTATGAGGAGCTTCACTTGTGTATTGAGTGTTGATTAGTGTTAGAA
>OMNO01068483.1:0-15300 GCA_900303215.1 Trachyrincus scabrus | reverse complement strand
GTCCACAGCACACCTGGCTCGCCAGCCGAGAGAGAGAGAGAGAGAGAGAGAGAGAGAGAGAGAGAGAGAGAGAGAGAGAGAGAGAGAGAGAGAGACAGACAGACAGACAGACAGACAGAGACACAGAGAGAGAGACGGAGACATAGACAGAGGCAGAGATACATAGAGAGACAGAGATACATAGAGAGAGACACACAGAGACATAGAGAGAGAGACAGAGACGTAGACAGAGACAGATATGTATTTGTGTATTGAAGCCCACATATGAATCAGCCATGAATCAAAGGATGTGGTGGACAGTAATTGTCATGTCCACAGAGCTTCAAAGAGCAGAGAGTAACAGGAGAGTAACAGCACACCTCCACAGCAGCACTCACATCACAGGCGATCTGAGGCATGCTGACATGACATTTGTCAAATGTAATTTTTCATATGAGGAATAATACTTTTTTTTAATGTGGAATCATATAAAGTAAATATTTTATGAGTGTGGGAAGCTTAATTCTGATTGCGGATCCATCCTATTGGTCAAATGCTTTAAGTAGGCTAAATTAGTTGGTTATCCAGACAGACATACATGCGGCCATCGAAAAGAAATGTGAACAAGAGAGACACGATGAAAGTTAACATAATTAAAACTTTCATTAATATTCGAATTTTTCCTGTAATGAGAATAAACACCATCACTCATAGCCTAGGTTATATTCACACGAGGGTGGGCTAAATCAGTCTTTCTGTAAACCAACATTGGTATTTTGTAATCAATTAGAGTTGTATTAACTCCTGGACGGGACGGGACATATGATGCTGAACCAGCCTGCGTTACTCCAACGCTTCAAACAAACAACAGTCTGGCTTTCACACGTACACGCGCACGCGCGCGCACGCTGTCCTCTCCTCTCGTGTATCTCTCGTGTCTCTTGTTGAGTGTTGGATCAGATGGGTGGAAACATGTCGCGCAGAAAACAAGCGAAACCGCAGCATGTGCAGTCCGATGGCTTGTGTATAGACGAGGAGTGCATTGGTAAGTTATATATTATACGTTACGTGTTATACGTGTTCTAATGTATTGCCATGCGAATAGCACTTTTGCGAGTGATATTTAAAGTCAGGTGCTTCAAACTAACTTTTCCTACTCGTCTCTTTGCGACTCATCTTTTAAATAATCCCGTGTTATTGTCTATTTTAGAAACGTCGATGACAACTTGTCATTTATTACAGTTTATTAAATATAGCCTGAATTAATTCAAATATTTTTTTTTTAAAATTTTGTCAGACGCATGCAGAAAGAATGAAAAATTGCTGTGAATGCATAAAGTGAGAAACAGATAACAGAAACAGATACAAAATCTCATTTGGTGAATGACAGAAATGTTATTGGTCTATTTTCTTTAAATATGGCTGTTGCTAACATTTTCGATATATCCTTGGATCTCTTTCATAAGAGAAAACATGACACAGCGTGACATCAACTCTTGCCCTGTTCACTCAATCCTGTTCAATCTCACAGACGTCCTCCTTGTCGTTTGTGATTGCTATAAATGTATTGATTACAGCCTATATTTTATGAAGCCATGCCCATTAAACATGTATTCATTATTGTTCTTGTATTTCAAGATGATGGTGACCACACCAGTTTGGAGACTGCACCCGAAAATGTCCCTGGTCCCCTTGTCTGCGACCAATGCTGTGAAGAATTCAGCGCTCTATCGGACCTGAAACATCATAAGAGGTTCTGCTCTTCACATCCTCAGGTTCCTGTTTTAAAAGAACATGGGACAACGGGTCCCACGGATGATTACCCTGCTCACTGTATGTCCACCACCACAGTCAGGGAGCTGGAAGAGTGTGTGAAGACCTTCGAGATGGAAGACCACATCCCTCAAGGTTCTCCAGGACAGACGGAGGACAACGTGGCATTTGAGAATTGTTCCAGATGTAGAAGTAGTAATGGCAGTTTTGAGAGGGTGTGTAACACTAGCAGTAGCCATGCTAGCAGTGGTGAACAACAGCAGACAGACATTCCCATGAGCGCGTCAGCTCTGGCACCATCCTTACCTCAATCTGGGAGGTCCTCGCCACCGGAGCTCTGTTCATGGAGAAACACCAGCGTGACCATTGAAAATCTACAGAGCACTAAAGTGGCCGTGGCCCAGTTTTCCCAGCAGACACAAGAGGATGATTGCCAAATAGGAACTGGTACAACAACCGTCTATTCTCTGCTGGAGCAGATCCTGGCTCTACAGGTTCAGCAGATCCACCAGCTACAACTAACCAATCAGATTTGTCACCAAGTTCTTCTGTTTGCCTCTGAGAAAGTGAAGATACCGGAGTCTCCTGTAAGCTGTGATCAGGAACCTTTATCATCAAAATCCACTGCTCCACTCATTGATCTTAGTTATAACCTTTCTCAACAGCTCGCTATGGCTGCTCGTACAGCACAGTGCTTAGCTAACCAGTCTGGTAACATTCCTGAATTTGAGAAATTAATATCAACCCAGCAGCAAAGTCTAGGCAGTGAAAGTGTACTGTTCCATTCTGACTCCTTACAAAGTCTTAGAAAGCTTGTGACTTTGAGATTTCAAAAACGGTTTTCCAAAGCCGAATACACGCACCCTGGTAGTCCCAACCCACAATTTAATGATTTAGCTTGTACAAAAGGCCCGTCTTTGGCATTTGACAAAAATAGCCAAGTTAATAAAACCTCAAATAGCTTACATTTCACTCAATCTACCAGTCAATTGCAGATTAATTGTAATCCTGTGATACATATTGTGACTTCCTTGGCTGAACAGAAGAATCACAAATCCATAAATATTACTCTTTCTGGACCAAAGCCCTCTTCAAACAATGACTTCTTCAAACACAGGTGCAGATTTTGTACCAAACTATTTGGGAGTGACAGCGCTTTGCAAATCCATGTGCGATCCCACACAGGAGAAAGGCCATACAAATGCAATATCTGTGGAAATAGATTCTCCACACGTGGGAATTTAAAGGTACATTTTCAGAGACACAAAAAACGCTACCCCCACATTCAGATGAATCCGTATCCCATTCCGCAACACCTGGACAACATCCCAACCAGCACTGGTATTCCTTATGGCATGTCCATGCTACCAGAAAAATCATCGACACGTTCGATTGATAACAAACCATGTCCAGACAAAATGACTACCTCCAGTTGGACACCATCATTGGGCTCTACGAAACAACCCTCTCTCATCAAACAAGAAGGGCTATCGTTTTTACCTTCCAGTTCCTGCAGTCAGAATATGGTTCACTTGGCTTCAAATGTAAAGACAACAATGCCCACTGACTCAGCAGAAACTGCACAAGGAAGTGTAATGACCATGAATTGTAACAATGAAGAAAAAACATCTCTTAACTTAATGTTTGAGATGATAACCAGCACTCAAGAGGAATCAGAAGACCATGTATCCAATGACATTTCATCAAGTTGCACACATCCAAATTCTGCAAAGGCAATCTCTTTGTTGAAAACCTCTGATACCTCAAAACTGCAGCTGCTGTTGGAGGACATCGACAAGAAGGTGTCCCATTCCTATGAGTGTGTCATCTGCCATCGCCTACTCAGTTGTCACGGTGCTCTGAGGATGCACTACCGGACGCACATCATGGGGGAGCGGCCCTATTTCTGTAAACTGTGTGGCCGGGCTTTCTCCTCCAACGGGAACCTCAGGAACCACCAGGCTGTTCACCATGCAACATCCACACGGAGAGTCCAGCACTCATGCCCCGTCTGCCAAAAGAAGTTCACCAGTGCCCTTATGTTACAGCAACATGTCCGCTTACACACGGATGGGAAGACTTATGCTGTACCCCTGTTAAACCAGAATATCTCAAGGCCAATGGGCTGTAATGGAGGACCCCTTAATAAACCGCACAACACTAACAAATCATTGGACTTTGCTGAAGATAGTGGCTCATCTAATTTCAGGTCCTCCATGTCTGGCAGTTTGTCCTCATCTGTGTCTGATGTGAGTCACTGTGACGGGCACAGTATAACAAGTTATGGACTATCGCAACCCAATTGGATTAAGAAGGAAGGGGAACAAGACACAACAGAAGAGCGATATCCTGCATACAATCTTCCCACTTTTGACAATCTTTGTCCAAACAGCAAGCCCTTATGTCATTTAAACTCAGAAGGACCATTCCAGACCAATGTCAGCTCAACCACTTTGAAGTTCTTTGAACCCAGCATTAATCCCTCTGAGATTGAACTATTTAACCAGATTAAGGACGCCCCCATCTCTAGCCCTAGTATTTGTGAAAAGGGTCTATTTAAGAACACTGCATGTGATATATGTGGAAAGAACTTTGCCTGTCAAAGTGCCTTGGACATCCATTACAGAACCCACACCAAAGAGAGGCCGTTCATCTGTACAACGTGCAACAGAGGGTTTTCCACCAAGGGGAACCTCAAGCAGCACATGCTCACGCATCAAATGAGGGCGCTACTGCCTTCCCATCTGTTTGAACCTTCACAACCGAACAAGACATCCACCGCTGACCCGGCTCTGTTCTCCAGGTCTGCGCTCTTCAAGAGAGAAGAGACGGCATTCCCGCATAGTCAGGCAGCCAGTGGGAACCAGAGAGAGAGAGTTGCTCCAGTCCTCTCATGGAGCTCTGCAGGGGTTTCGTCCTCAGCGTGCCCGGGTGTTCCAGCTCGGCGCATGGCAAAGCAACACCACTGTAGGACTTGTGGGAAGACTTTCTCCTCCTCCAGTGCCTTGCAGATTCACAACAGGACACACACCGGGGAGAAGCCCTTCGCCTGCACTGTCTGCCTGCGGGCATTTACAACCAAGGGGAATTTAAAGGTATGGAAGGAAATTATTTCATCCATTTAATCACTTTTTGTTAATTGATGAATTATAAAATATAAATTGATCTGGATTGATCAGTTCCATTGGTAGTTGAAGTGTCTATCCGTTGCCCTGTCAACTAACCCATCTCCTCGTGCAGGTCCATATGGGAACTCATGTGGAACAGCGCCCCCACCGGGAAGGGCCGCAGACTGTTTACAAATGGATCACTGGTGCCTATAGCAAGCTCTCCTGTAATTCTCCCAGCATTGCCACAGAAGAACCCAGTGACTACATCCAAGCTGGGGGATTCAGTGTACTCTAGGAACCACTACACAGACCTTCTTCCCCTGGCCCGGGGCATGAGGACCAATGATATTTTCTGCAATTCAGAGAAAGGAGATGTGTTACCTCTACGGGCTAACATGACTGAAAGAGAGGCCACCTGTTGAGGACTTAGGGTACGTGCACACACACGTGCACACATTTTGTGCAGAAAATGAAAAAGAGGATCTTGGACGCACATTGTTTCCATAACAACATTGCTTCTTTGTGGTGGATATTGTGGTACTTTTTACTTGACATGTTGTAGAGCTCCTGATATTCACTCACTAGTAAACTAACCGAGAGCGGTAGCGCCGTTAGCGACATTTTCTTCATCTTGAATGTTGTTCTTGTTGTTGTCAATGCCGCCATCCGGGAGCCTGCTACGTAACCCCACCTCTTCTTCATCGTGATTGGTCAGCAGATAAAAAGCGGCCCACGTCATATGTGCATTTCTCAAAAAGTTAAGCTATTACTCCGCCCGGCCAAAAAAAAAACCGCACTGACCAGCGCTTTTTAAAAGCCCATAGGTTTTAATGTAAAAGGGCGGTGCTTATTAAATTTTTTTTAAAGGAGGACAGTGTGAACACGTGTTACTTTGGATAGACTACTGTACTGACTCTCACTCTCTCATCATGAATGACTCAAACAAAGAGTTACTCATGTTTTCCTCCCAGATAACAAAGGATTTTTTTCAGTTAAGGGGGTAATTTTTCTGTCTGCTGGTTTGAATTTTTTATTTCATTGATGTATGGGGAAAAGTTATCCCTTGAAAAATACATCATACAGCATACGTTCATTGTGGATCTTGATGTCTAAGTGGAAAAAAAAACCTAAAAAGTGCTTCTTTAGTATTATTTCAAGTATTATAGTGAGCATAGGTACATGCATAATCATAGTAAAAATACATTCATGATGTACTATACTACACTATAGTATATATTATACTATAACACCTACATTAACCATAAGCTGCTCCTTTGATCAATGGTACTTGTTAACAAAAGTGCACAATTGAATGATTCAATATTTAAATGAACATATGATTTATAAGCATGGTTCCATTGTCTCGGTTTAACATAAGTTCATCAAAGTGAAATGTGATTTATTAAAACCAGTTTTAACTGACAAAAAGTCACAATCAGTCTGAAAACAGAAGAAACCAATTCAGAACTCTCTTATCTCGCATTACTCATCTGTGGCTCCAATATTTTGTCTACTTTTTAATTGTTTGTCACCTTTAATGGGTGGTTTTAAAACCTGCAATAAAAGTTGTAAAACGTGTTTCAACTGAAAGAAAGCAGAACAACCAAACCAAAGCCATCAAGGTATATAACTTTCAGATTGTCTTATGACCAAGGACCTGCGTTCAGAAAATAAATTATATGTTTCTGTATGTTTTTAAAAGTCTGCATTAAACTAAATCGTATAGGTATAGTATTGGGATTCCATGATCTACTCCTAACTTTATTATTAAAATATTTCAGTCTTCTCTTTAATAATCAATTGTGAGAGTGTATTGTTACAAATAAAGTATATTACTATGACCTTTTCATCATTTTATCATTTACTATTACAGCACATATTTTATTTTCTAATCTTAGATGTTTATTAAAAATTGTAACAAATATTCAACTTTGCATCGTTTTTTTTCTTAGTAAATCAAGTCCACATGTGCTCAGCACCCCGAAACACATCCCAGCTACTAAAGGTTAGTTGTGCTTTCCAGAAAGGCCTGGATATTCATCCACACAAATTGTAAATGTTGCCTGAGCACATCTGATGTACTGTATTGTTATTATGTTCTGTGGTGGGTGCGCCTTTTCTTTTTGCAGTACATGACAGGAACATGATGGGGGAGGGGGTGGTGTAGGCCTACACGCTTACACAAAGCTCCAACAGATTACTTAAACACACACACATCACGAGCAAACAAAGCAGTTTTCTGTAATCATTGCATATTTCACTGGAAAAGTGCCCGTGTCAGCATGTTGTTTGCGCGAGGGCATTTCCTTTGTAAGCACTTTGGCAGTGATCAGGGCACTTTTGTTGCTGTGACAATGGAAATATTCAATAACAGATGATCTGCCAAATCTCCCGCTGCACCCTCCCAAACCCGAGCCATCCGTTGATAACATTGTGGTTATTGCTTTGTTGCGCCGTGAAAGAGCTGTAGGCCCAACTGGCCAGACCAGCTCCCCATCACAGGGCAGGCTCCAAGCTTTCACACATCAGAGAGGGGGTGGCTTGGGCTTTGTCAGGGTCTGCATTCTGATCCACTTCCTGTGATCTAAGCATCAGTTATGTGCCTACTGCTCAGAGTGATGTCATGCTAATATGTGTGTGTGTGTGTGTGTGTGTGTGTGTGTGTGTGTGTGTGTGTGTGAGAGAGAGAGAGAGAGAGAGAGAGAGAGAGAGAGAGAGATCTCATATCAAGGTTGTTCATGGTTTTTGATAAATGTTCCCTGCATGCCCTGATTTGCATAAACACACAAATCACTTTCCAGATTGTTTTTATTGTTTCATAATGAGGATGTATTTATGTAGGGCTATGGATTATTTATGCTGCTCTGCTTTTGGATGTAGGAAGTACAACTGCTGTGTTGAAAGTGTAAAGTTCATTGCAGTGATCCTAATGTGTAAATATTATGTAATATATTATGTAATGTATTATGTATGTTGTCAACTGAGGCACACCCATCCACACAAACATACATACACACAAATACAGCCACAACCAACAATCAATCATCATCAATCAATACATACACATATTCACTCACACAATACACAGCCAGGTCAAAATGATACTGATGTACTACTGATTTACTACTTTGGATCCTGATCCTGAAAATATTTACATGTAAATATTTTGGGTTGTTTTTTTTGTCAACGTCATTCCTTTGACAAGATGTGCCTCCTTATAATCAATAAAGCAATCAAACGGAAATCAATAATGCAAAACATCATTCCACCTACGTTCACATGTATTATTGTAAGCATAAAGACAAAGCCTTTACTCTAGTTATGAACGATTTAATAATAATAATGATCCCTGCCTATTCAACAAACTGCATGTGTCTGTGCACAGAAGCCCACCCATGGTGTGAACTCTACTGCTGATTGTCCCTGTGCCATGCAAGGCCCAGACTCTTTTTTCAGGGAGGTGTCATCGTAGGTCAAACTAACTATGGGCCTGTTATGTACCAGGACACGGGTAGCAGACTAAACTAGCGAAGATAACACACATTGACCATTGCTGGTGCTTTGACACACATAACACAACAACACACACACAATTACCTACCCAATGTTAATGTTGGGGGCTACACCTGTGACGGCTCCTCTGAAAAGGGTCCATGGTCAATGTGTGTTATCTTCACTAGTTCACTGGTTTAGTCTGCTACCCGTGCCCTGGTACGTAATAGGAGCAAACTCATAATTAGTGTTATGAGCGACACCTGTGTTTTTCCTACGATGACCCTCTGTGCCAGCACCACCTCGGTCTATTGACTGAAGTGTTTATGTGTCTGAATGATTTTGCAATGGTCTAAAATCACAGTTTACATAGTAAAAGTCAACCATAGGCATCTGCTAGTACCAGTAGACACCAGTAGAGGTTAAAAGATTAAAATCCAATGAGTGAAAACTCTGGAGATGAAACAGGGTGTCATTTTCCCTGCTCTTGGCCTGATTGAGGGAAAATGAAAAGCAGGAGAATGCAAACTTTATTTCACAAAGTGTTCATCATTATACAGTTTTATTGTTATTATTATTATTATTCGGTAGCCAGCAGATCAAATTATATTTAATTGTCTCTCTCTTTCTCCCTAATATAAAGATGAATAAGAAAACTAGAGTTGAAATACATCAAATGTGAAATCTATAGCTAAATAAGATACATAGTTTTGTAAGTACCAACAATCTACTAATTTAAATATTATTCAATGAAACTGGTGGAGGATATAGGTTCAGCATGGCTCCAACCTGTCCTCCTGTCTCCAAATACTATAGCAACCTGTCAAATAATTATGCAAATCCACTGTTGGAATCTTCTTATCTCACCCCAGGGTAATTCATCTCTCTGAAGATTGTAGTAACCCATGTGAGCTGAGGATACATGCATCACCGCATGTCATTTCGGAGCCCAATACTAATCAATTCTAGGGTTCGAACAGCCCCACAGGACATATCATACAAGATACCATTACAACAAGATATACAGAGCGGCCAAGGAGTGACCTCCTTGTGTACACGTTCGCTGTTCTGTCGAGCGTCACATGTAAATTCAGCTGTGGTATCAACATTCATTCGGGGTTGTGTCATTTATGCCCTTATTATCATGCCATATGCTCAGACGTGTAGGTTATCTAGTGTAGAGATCACATGCAGGCTATGTATGTCAAGCTGTTTCACCTTCACAAACCAGATCCTCCTAAACCCTGCAAACAGCCACCAAGAGAACAAAAACTGACTACTTCTGCTTCCAAACCTTCGACTTCAGGTTATTCAAGTTTTTTTCCAAAATCAAAGAACCATGCAAAAGTTTAAAAATAGATTTAAAAAGATATGTTATGTATATTTATAGTTGCCATTAGCAAACCTGAAATAGCTCAAGTATGTAAACGCTGAGGACCTTTAAATTAGAAACACAAAGCCTAAACATGTTTGTGAAACAATTAAGGCAATTACACATTCTTACATCTTTACTAATTTTCCTCAAACAAATATTCAAAGTCAAGAATTTATTTTGATTTAATGATTTATATTACACGTATTATCTAACCTCAGTGGCAACTTTGAAGAAACTTCACGACGCATCCATCCTTACCATCACACAGCAACAACCAACTCACTGGAAGTTAGGGCTATGTGCCTTGCTCAGGGACAACCTGGACACTTAGCTCGGAGGTACTGAGAATCAAACAGGCAACCCTCCAGTCCAGACGACCTGCTCTACCTCCTGAGCTACTGCTCATATGGGTGTGAGAGGTATAATTATGTCTTTGTGTGTGTGTTTGGTGTCATGTCTGGTTATGACAGGCAGAAGTAATAGCACAGTGCAGTCATCTCTCCTCAGGCACATATGACATCATCATCACAGCAGATGTCTGAGAGAGAGAGAGAGAGAGAGAGAGAGAGACATGTACATGGATGATGTGTGCATATATAACTGAAAAAGAATGGCAGAGAGAAACTTCAATAATTAATTATAGTTAATAGTTACTTTGTTAATAGTTTGTGTTTTCAGACATGAATTTTCCTGTCTGATACGAATGCTTTCTCTGTCATTGAACTGATTTATTTGATTATTGATATATTTTCTGCTATTTTTGTGATTGATTCATAATAATGTTTTCTTCTTAATATTGTACAATCCTAGTAGAGAAAAGACTGGGCCAGACCGGACAAGACCAATAATATGCGATGCTTTTGGGATTGACTCTTGATTGGGGATGAGTCTCACCTGTGCCTTGCCTTTTTAAGCCGCTCAGTCTTGAGTTGACTCTGCTACCAGCTGGTTATCTGAGTGCCACGCACAGCTTTTGGCCAGTTCCTCACCAAGAACGTGATCTTTTTACCAGCTACCATGTTGACTGACTGTTGATTTAAAGGTTCATGATGAGCCCCTACTGGGAAATGCTGAACAAACAGAAAAAGCAAACACCACCACATCCATTAGCAAAAGTGTCTTCATAAATGTTCAGATGCTTCAGCTGTACATCGACCAGCTTTAAAATGGGTCTGACATTTATAAATGACCTTTCCCATAGGACTGTATCTTCATATAGACTAGCCCCCATACCACTGAGTATTGGCCTGCTGAACTCCTCACGTCAGAGAAACGCTTGTGCCTGTGACAGCCGTCTCTGTAGGCCTGCTCACAACAGACAGCAACCAGATGCCGCTCTCCTGCTGGTACAAAGCAACTAAAATATGTCAAAACAGATAAATAAATGCATTTCGGCACAGATTGATTTGGGTGAAAACGACTGGGTGTCAACGCAAAGCCATTCTTTCCTCAACAAACACTCATTTTGTTCCTTTTCTGAATTAAAAAAACGTGGCTTTACATTGCAGCGATTGTTTCATAAATGGACTACACAGGAAGCACAAAGACTGGTGTCAGATCTGAACAGTAGTAGCCCCACTGGATATGGCATTCACATTATGATTAAGATAATGTAGTTAGAAGTAGTGACTATTTAGGGTTAAAGTCTTGAGTTTCACCTATATGTGGATAGCCAGCAATTCTTGGGTTCACCCTCCTCAATAGGACACAAACTATATAACCAGGGGCAACTTTAGACTTGGGTAATTCACACTTCACATATGTCCTAGGTATTAAAGTATCACATATCAGGAAATCATGGGAATTGTCTGAATCTATAGTGGACATTATGCAGAACTGCAGCGTGTAATGTTAATAGTGACATTTGGCATGGCAGCTCTTACACAAATGAAAAGAGGGCAAAGTTCAGCGTCAGATATTTTCACTCAGATGGGATTACATTGGTTTCATTTTCATTTTTCATTTTACCCTACTAGCTCAGCCATTTAAATGGGTTGACATAAATGAAAGTGTCTGTCTATCTCTCTCTTTCTCTCTCTCTCTCTCCTTGTTTTTGTGGATTTGCGGGGTGGTCACTCTGCCTAAAGAGACAAGAGTACAGTACAAATGATTCCCTGCCCGTACCTCTGCCAGATGTGAGAATCTGTCATTCCACTTGAGATCCACAGGCCTGCTATGGTTTATTTGCTCTCGTGCCAAATTCCTATCAATATGACAAACATCAAAGGAGCCAACTTGGGAAATGATCTTATGTTGGCCTGTGTACATGCAGAAAAGTCATCTTAAAATAGATACATATGTACATAAGCAAAGGACACCAGTGCACTGCCTTGGGCAGGCCCTCTGTTTATGTTTCTGTCTGTCCCTCCAGCTCTTCCCTCCATCTTGAGGGGAATTCCAATGGGCTTCCTCCCTCTCCATTCCAATTGGTGTAAGGGTTGATAGCTTAACAAATCATTTTGTGAATACCTTTTTAAAGATCTATAATGATGAAACATATTCTGAAACATATTCTGAAACATATTCTGAAACACACACACACACACACACACACCCATGTTTCACTTCCTCACAGACCTGTTCTCTTCCTCTTGCTTCACGCTTGCTTACTAGCGTGTATGAGGAAAGAGAAAATGAGAAACATACTCGTGTAAACAAAACACATCAGAACATTTTACAGCAGCTAACAAACTAAGAAGCCATTTCAGTAACCTGTCACAGGACCCAGAGACGAAGGTAAGCGGAGGAGAGTGTAAAAAAATCAAAGCTGCTTCTTCTTTTGGGGTGACTAAAGCTGAACAGTTCTACGTTTTTTTTACACAGGATGGAGCGCTGATCACCATCATCATCGTCATCCTACGTTCCAGCAGTTATCCTGAGCATCTGAAGTACCTTCGCTGAGCCTGACCTATACAGACAACATCCATGGCAGAAGGACAGCCAATAGAACACCAGCAGGAGATTCATCCGACCCACCCAGAGCTGAGTGAAACACACGGGACCAGTACTCTAGGTTAGATTTACCAGAAGCGCAGTAGACTATCGATTAAAACTGCTATTTGTGTGTCTTTATGGGGCGCTAAATGTTTATCTGTGTGTGTGTGTGTGTGTGTGTGTGTGTGTGTGTGGGGGGGGGGGGTGATAAAGAACCAGTCTTTTCCTGTTTGACAACCACGGAACACCAGCAAAACATGAAGGAGCTGAAACAGAGCAACAGAATGATCAAGCTGCTGTTTGAAATCCCTTCCTCACGCATTATTAAGCACGCCAGGTCCAAGCATGTGGTGAGTCCACACACTATACATATGTTTCCTATGGAAGATAGCACACTCCCCCAGAAGATGAAGATACATGTAAAACATAGGATGGCATGCAGTCCGCTTAATTTCACAAACAACCGAAATCAAACTGCAGGTACATCCCTATCTCTGGTGAAATATAGGAATCACATTTACAAGTTACATTTCATCACTTTTGACTCATTTAGCTGATGTAGTGAATTGTAGTGACACATATAATTAAGGACTAGAAAGGGGTTAGGGCATCTTGCTCAAGGGTGCCTACAGGTAGGCTGGCTGCAGACATTGGG
The DNA here is from genome assembly GCA_900303215.1 of Trachyrincus scabrus. NCBI lineage: Eukaryota > Metazoa > Chordata > Actinopteri > Gadiformes > Macrouridae > Trachyrincus > Trachyrincus scabrus. Next base: position 1,982 of record OMNO01068483.1, on the reverse strand, counting down.
GATCAAACCCAGAACATTTTGGAAGGGCAGTCAAACAAACACATGAGCCACTCCTCTATCCTTGCTTCAACTGGCAGTGACTTAAATCAGAAAAGTCCCTTTGTGGTTTGATTGTCATGCATTGTTAGTCTTTAAATTTCGAATATTTGTGTGTTGTATTTTAATAATGTTACTTGCTATTTCATATGAATGTTAACATGGTAAATTTTCAATGTGTTATATATTCCATAGGTGTACCAGATTGTAATAATGCTCTCCGGCAGCTATGACTCCAGGCGCGTGTCAATAGAACGCCGCTACAGGGACTTTGAGTGCTTCCACCAGCAGCTGCTGGGAAAATTCAGCGAAGAACTGGAGGAGGTGCACTTCCCCCGGAAACTTCTCAGTGGGAATTTCAACCCAGAAATGATCGCAGAGCGCCGCTTGGCCCTTCAGGACTACCTTGCCAAAATCTATACAGTCCGCTGCATTCGATATTCACGCCATTTCCCCGAATTCTTCGCCAGACAAGAGCAGAGGCATGCACACAGTCTGTTGCGAGCGGGGCAGTTCAAGGCCGCCACGGAGCAGCTCCAGACCATCCTGGACCTTCTGGAGAAGTTAGCCCCTTGGCAGAGCCCCACCCTGCTCGTTCCCACGCTGTGCGCCCTGGCTGTGGGCCATCGAGACCTGGAGGAGCTGGAGAATGCGTTCACCGCAGCACACAGGGCGCTGCCCGCCGTCCGACGCTATGGGCTACGCCAGTACAGAGCACCGCTGTTGGAGCTCTTGGTGGATGTGGGCTACCTGCTGCATCGGCCCGTGGCCCAGCTACAAGAAGAGCTGAGGTTGTTTCGGGATTCAGAGAGGGGGAAGGTGTCTTTTGGCTCTCTGAAAGAGTTAGTGGTGCAGGAGTTTACCTGAGAACACACCTCGGCAATGAACTGTGGTCAATGAACTTGTGAATATGCAACCCAGTCGCCAGAAGGATTCGCTGACGCTGAACGTTTCTACGAACCCTGGATTGCGTTGCGTTTGAATTTAAAATGCCGTGTTCCAGCTCCAGTAGCCACGGTGGTGGTGTGGAGGCGCCACAACAAAGCACAACCAACAGGGACAATCTTAGGCATATATATATATCTTTGTTGAAATCCAAAATTACAATGTGGTCAAAATAATTGATTACATTTTATGAAACTTTCGCTTTATTGCTTTACTGTGGTAAAGTGTGGCCGATTTGTTTTAGTACACATTAAAGACACCCGATTCAAACAGCATCACTGATAAGGTGAAGGAAGCCATAACGCATTGAGCAACGTGATCACCAGCGGGAACAAACCGGACGCCGAATAGCGCCGAATGGTCGCAGCCTTCATCGACCGTTTCGGCGGCAGCTCTAAGATTTTCTCAATTCGTGAGCGAATGTGTCAAGCTGGGCAGGAAGTCAGACACAGGAACGGCATAGAGCATCCGATCAATTACCACAATATAACACATTTCTAAATAAAACACCCTGATTGATGGTATTTCTGAGTTGTGTCTAAACTTTTACCGTCTGTGAGCGAGAGAGACGAGCAGACACACGCACACAAGCAGAAAGAGAGAGATGTATATGTATATATATATAGAGGTGGGAAGTAACAAAGTACAAATACTTTGTCACTGTACTTAAGTCGATTTTTCAGGTATCTGTACTTTACTTAAGTATTTATATTCCTGACGACTTTTTACTTTTACTCCCTACATTTTAACACAAATATCTGTACTTTCTACTTCTTACATTTTGAAAACAGGCTCGTTCCTTTTGTTTTAATGCATTTGAGGTGAATTATCGATTATTTTTATCTTGCATCATTGCGCGCATGAAACGAAATAGCAGAAGGGCTGAAGGCGTCATGTCCATGCGGTGTGTATTGTGCCAACCCAAGAACCAGGAACTGTGGTGGGGATATTGCCACATGTTGCCAGTGCTGCATCGTGTAGCACACAAACTAACATTCAGG
>OMNO01068482.1:0-14102 GCA_900303215.1 Trachyrincus scabrus | reverse complement strand
ATTTGACCATGGAGTATTCTCTGCATTACAAATCTGATAATGGACTTTACTACATTACACATCTGACCAGGGAGTATTCTGCATTACATATATGATAATGGAGTATTCTACATTACACATATGATAATGGATTATTTTGCGTTACATATTTGATCATGGAGTATTCTGCATTTGTAATTTTCTTCATTACATATCTTATAATGGACCATTCTGCATTACGTATCCTGTAATGGAGTGTTTTGCATTACGTATCTGTTATTTTCTGCATTACACATTTGATAATTAAGTATTCTGCATTACACAGGTGGTCATGGATTATTCTGCATTACATATGTGGTTTCTTATTTTCTGCATTACGTGTCTGATCATGGAGTATTCTGCATTGCTCATCTTGATTTTGTTATTTTCTGCATTACACATTTGATAATTAAAGGTGGGGTATGCGATTCTAATCCAATACACTTTTTGTCAAATATCTCCTCACGGTTTGCTAGCTGTCTGGTCTGTGTGTGCGCTGAGGAAAATTCTGGTGTTTGTACACAGCCCTGGCTCTGTAAATGGGAAACAAAGTAAGTGGCTCGGGCTGAGCCACACAACACTATTCCAGCCAATCAGCAACAGGTGTTGTTCATGCTTGTGCAGGGGAAGGGGAGGGGGAGCGGAGATGGGTGGGAAAGGGGGTAGTGCAAGCGAGAGCGACGGTATATCTGGCATATGCTAACGTGTTTGCATTGTGAAGGAGAGATGGCCGAGAACAACTAAAGAGGAAGATCAGAAGAGCAAAAACTGAAAAAGAAGGGTTATGATCAGTCAAGCCCGAAGAGCCACATAAACATCGGTGAGGATTTCCAAAGGTGGAGAGAAAGGCCTGACGACTGATGCGGAGATTGCTCTTTCTGTTGACAGGTGGGTAACATTAGTTTCACAGAACCAATAAGTCAATAGTAGTCAGCTAGAGCCTATGCATATGCTTTTTTACAGGGCCTATAGGATCCCTTAATTCAGAGCAAGCTAATAAAGATCAGAAACAATGAAACATAACACATTTAGATTTTTGTCTCTTCAGGTATGTGTTCGTAGTCATGATAAGGAGGTATCCAATCAGGAATTGGATACAGATCAGGCCAGTTTGAGTGAACCATTTGGACTGCTACTGAACGCTCGATAGCCTGAACAGCCAAGCTCCGAACACAGGGAATGATGCAACATCCACACAAACCTAGGAGGGCTATTACTGCAATGATGGTAGATATCAGAGCAAAGGCGAAAGTTTTCCATTTACCGAACACACTTTCAAACCAGCCCCATGGACTCTTGTCGATGCCGGAATTCTCAGCCAATTCTCTAGCCAACGTCTTCATGCGTGAGAATGCGCGAGTGACAGTGCGGTGTTGTTCGGAATGAAGGTGCAACAAGCATCTTCAAACAGAACGCAAACGCTGCCTTTTTCTGCTAGCAACATGTCTAAAGCCATTCCGCAGAGCGAAATATAAGACAATCTACTAGACACACTGACGAGGCCGTGGTCTGACAATTTGGATTTTCCGGCAGACCAACGATAGTCAGGGAAGGTTTATGACTAGCACAAATGACACAGGAATAGTTAGTAGTCGAACGAGCGGTGTAATTCATTAGTTGCATCCAATAATTTCCTGACAGTCATGATGGAGATCGCGAGGCTCCATATGGGTCTTTTTTAAGCACTGGAGCTATGCGGGTGGGAACGTCCCATCGAGTACGTCTGGGGGTCAGGCTTTGGCTGCCTTGATGATTTGGTTCTGTCGGAGTTACCTTGGTACCATTTTTATCAAGCTCCCTGTAACCCCACATGGTCAGGGGCAGCACGATCACCAGTGTGATTACCAGTAGTCCACACATGGTGCCGCGCAGCCCGCAGAACCCTGGGTGTTGGAATGAGTGTCATACAGGTGGTCGGCGATTGTCTTCCATCGTTGATAGGCTTTCGTGGTCGTATGAGGTGTGTCCTTCAGCTTCTAGATGTATGTGTGATTATGTTTAGACCTACGGCAGCGCTAGGCTTACACCGTGTGTCGTATCAGGAATGCGTGGTGTGTGTGTGGACAGCTTAGGGTGCGTCGTTCTTGGTCATCTGCTTCTCTTCCTTGTGGTCGGATGATGGACTGTCGTCACCCTTGGTCACAGGCGGTGCTGGAGCTTGCTTGCCGTGCTGGGCGTGTACCCACGTCACCCTTTCTCCCACCTTGACGGCGGATTGGGTTGTTAGCAGAATCTGGTATGGGCCGGTCCACCTGGGTTGTTTCCACGACTTCCGTCGGAGGTCATTGATGGCCACCCAGTCTCCTGGTTGCAAATCATGCAACGAACCGGTCGCCGGCACTGAGAGAGCTTCCTTCACCTGCGTGTGTATGTGAGACAGAGTAGAGGATAGCGTTGCACAATACCTAACCATAACATCTTCACATTGTTCGGTGGAAGGCAATGGTCTTTTAGTTAGTCCTGTTGTGTCTGAATTCCCCTCTCCACATTGTTGGTTGCACAGATAATGCATGATTTACAATATTTCTGAGAATAAATTGAGAACCCCTTTCAAAACCAATGTTGATTGATAGATGCTAGCATTCCCCCTTTTGACACATGGTCCAACCCATGTGTCAATTTAGCATAATGATGGAACAACCACTTCGGGAGGCATGGCTTACCATCCGGGCCTCCCCACACTCCCTCCCTTCTGGTACAACCACACTTACGCCACTGCTCAACCTCACCCGGTAGGGCCCTGGCTTGCAGTTCCTGTAATGGGGCTCATGTGGAGAGACGACAGCCAACCCCACTTAATTTGTCCCAGTTGCTTTGTTGCGTGACACTGAGCCGTCCTCGAACAGTTTCATTTCCACATTCTCGAGTGGTATCTCCTTTAGGTCGACTCTCGGGGAACAAACAGCGTTAACAACAGCCACACAGTTATGTTCATTTTCATCTCCTGGAATGGGCAAAAGGATGGCTGGGTTAAGGACGTTGCTGCATTTCACAGTTATGTTAGGCATGTCAAGCAAGCAGGTGTTATAGCATAACCATCTCGCTGCAGAGAGGTGACATGTCTTTTGTTCAAGCAGTAGCATAGACACAGCTTGCGGTACCAGCAGCGTTAGATTGGAATATTCTACAAAATCTCGCGAGGCATGCACAGCTTTTTCTGCTGCCGCCACCGCTCTCAAACATAAAGGTAGGCCGGCTGCCACAGGGTCTAATTTGGCAGAGAAATAAGCTACGGGATGATGTCTACCCCCGTGTTCTTGGAGCAGAACGGATGTCATGAACCCTCCCTTTACGTCCACTGTTTGAGTAAATGAAAGATCGGGGTCGGGTATGCAGGGCTGATTTTAATGCCTCGAATGAGGTTTCTGCCTCTGGTGTCCATGTTACCTTGCTGCAGGGGGTGAGACCTGGTCCGTGTGCAATTGCGCTCAACGGACCCTCAAGACAGGAATAGTTGAGAACAAACGTCCTGCAATAGGATGTCATGCCTAGAAATGACTTGCCCTTGTTTGACTGTGACTGGTTTGGGAATGGTTTTTCCCTCTCCTGTGATCGCATGGCCCAAAACAATCACTTCCTCTTGACAAAATTGTAATTTGGAAGCGCATGCGCAGGCCATGTGTGTAGAGATGATGTAACAATTTAACAGTGTCTGTTTCACATTGTGCTGTTGGTACGCGCGGCTATCATGATGTCGTCCACGTATTGTAACAGAACGCTGTCATCAGACAGAACCAACGAGTCTAAGTCGTTCTGGAGTGCCCGATTGTAAATCGTCGGTGATTCTGCATAACCTTGACAAAGGCGGGTCCACGTGTATGTCTTCCCGTTAAAGGAGAAGACAAACCAGAATTGACTATCGGGGTGGACCGGGACACTAAAGAACGCTTTGCTTAGGTCCACTACGGAGAACCATCGACTTGTAGGCAGAATTCGAGACAGAATCGTGTAGAAGTTTGGGACGTTTGGAGCACGTTGATGAACCGCGTCATTTACCGCTTTGAGGTCTTGCACGAAACGCCACTCGGTTGGTTGGTCTTTGTCACAAATCTTTTTGACCGGAAATATAGGTGTTTGCACTGGAGAACTGGCACATGGCACCACGCTGGCTTCCAATAAGGAATTGAAAACCGGTGTCATGCCATCAATTGCCTCTTTTTTTAATGGATATTGGTGCACTCGCTGTCTTGAACTAGATTTGGGGGTGATCACCACTGGTTGCATGCTTTTAACTAGGCCCACATCATATTTACCTTTAGCCCAAAGCCCGTCCGGGACATTGGCCAGCGCTGGGATGTTATTAATATCACATTTTACCATGTATGTTCTGTTAACCCCATTATTAGTGGCTAATGTGACGTCACGTTTTGTTTGTATAACCGCCATATACTGCTGCTTATAGATAGAGTTCCCTGGCCGCTCATGCATTAGGATCGTTGGATCCTCTGTGGCCTCCCAGCCCTTCATCGCCTCGCACTGTTTAACCCACGGTCCGAGGTCACACCACGCGTCCCATTTGCCCTTGGCCAATGACACGTGAGGGAAAGAGTGCGGTACGTCGAAGGGAAAGTTTGATGAGATGCCCCAACAATATCAGTTAGACTCAAATGTCGAGGTGGTTGGTTTCGGCAATGAAACGGAAACCACGCACCGATGAGCACTCCAATACATTGTTTTCAACGTTAACCTTTCCTTCAAACAACTTTCCTTAAACCATTGTTTCTCATACTCCATGTCTCTTTCTTCATGTATATGTGCTGTGCAATGCAAATCTTCTACATGCATGTAGTCAGTGTGGACAGGCTGGGTGTGTGTGCCACCCCACTCAGTCAGTCTGCCTCTGTAGAGTTGCCACTGTGACTGTGGCTTCTGCCTTTTTTTTTCTTAGGGCAGTCACGAACCCAGTGTCCAGTTCCTCCACATGGAAGCATTCATTTGGTCCCGCCGGTCAGCCACCTCGTCCCCCTTCGCCTCCTCCTCCTCCTGGTCTGGATCCTTGAGGTGCTTGGCGTCCCCCACACCCGCGTCCGCGACCTCTGCTGCCACCGTGGAACTGACCTTGGAACATGTGGAACACGTTGAACATGGTCAGAGTTACCTTGCGGAGGTCGCTTTCGTGCTTGTCTTTCTTCTTCTTTTGGGTCTCGTTCAGTGTCTTTTCAGTGTGAATCACGTGTTGCTCAATGAGGGACATCTTGGCTGAATCCCATGTGATACACCCACGCTTCACCAGCTCTGTTATTTCAGGCCGCAGGCCGTTGAGGACAGAGCACCAACAGTTCACAGGCAAAGTGCTCACCTCCCCCATCACTTGGGGAAGGTGTGTGTCCCATTGCTTCTTTAATGTCATTCATTGTCTACGCATGATGGACCAACATAGGACCTGCTGGCCCCGCAACCTCCACCATAGGCAGGGTGGTGGCCTTGACGGAAACGTTGTCCCTCCTTGTTGGTGACGTTAACAAGGACAACACGTCTCTGAAGGGGTTTCCAGAGAACGTGGTGTAGGGCAGATGAGCCGCCCCATAGGTTTTACTGGACTTCGTGTGAGGTGGGGAGACAAATCCATCTTCTGGTTCTGCAAGCACTGGATATAATGGACCCGTTGCGGATATCTCATAGGTTGGAGGAGGAGGGTGTTGAGGGTTGGGTGCTGGCGTTGCTGTTGTTGGGGTCGTCTTGGGGCACCGCAGTCAAGGTCTGGATCGGCAACCTTAACACATTGAGAAACAGCAGCGGATTTATCTATTCCAGACAGTGTTTTCCAAACTCTCTTATCAGCTTGTCTGCCATAAGTAGTCGGCACGCCAGTCTGCTCTGAACCTGCCTTTCCCTCTCTTCTTCGCCATCACATTTTCTCTAGCCCTCAGCTTTCCCTCTAGTGCTGTTAGTTGTCTAACACTAAAACTTTCGTCACTCGGGAACCCAAAGTCCCGAACCCATATTTCCACTTGATTGAGACTCTCCACACCATAGGTCTTTTCCATAAACCGCATATTCGGAGGCAGGACATCAAACCCATCTCTTTCAGTAGAAATTGTATTCCCCATTATAATACACCAAAATTGTAATTTTTCATTTTTTTTTTGAATATTTCTTTTTTGTTATTATTCTTATTCTTAAAATTTTTAATAATATGGAATTTATTAATTGGTTTTTATTTTATTTTTATAATATAGAATTATTAATTCGCTTATCTTGCTTCAACTAATACCTATCTAATTAATAGTAGTGGTAGTTCACTATTTCTCACTCTTTTTTTCCGCTGGTGCAGCGGAGCTACACTATCTCAGACTGTCTTTCCAAAATCCTAATTTTGTGAGATACCTTATAAGTGGCAGTTTACTTTTAGGTTGGTCAAGGACTTTCAGAATATCTCACCGTGTTCTTTCAGGATCCCTGCGTCGGCTCCGCGGGGCCCCGGGCCGGAGTGGCTCCTCCACTCAACCCATCTACTGGGGAGGTTTGAGGCCAAAGGGATGATCAGTCAGCCAGGCGGCACCGAGGTCCACACGGTCCAGTTGAGGGATCCCACTTCTGACACCAAATTGTGGTGGAAATCCGATTATCAATGATCAACAATAGAGTGTTAAACTCTTAACCACATCTAAGTTTATTAGGCACAAAGGGTTACAATGCCGGCAGGGGACCCAAAGTCTGCACTCAACAGTGTTGTCTCAGACTGAGGGTAGAGAGCTATCTCTACACACAGTATTAATAGAAAAACACAAACAAGTAACAGGAACTACTGTTCAGGTCGTCTACTGGCGAACGCCTACGTCTGCATATTCAAAGTCAGGCCAAGTGCACAGCTTCTGATAACCCGAGTTTAACCAGGGCACTCAAAGTTCAAGTTTCCTGTTGAAAGAACACTCTATGTTTTACTTCTGCATTTGTAGGTATGCAAGGAAATGACAGACAAGCATCTAGCTGCAACTGCCCCCCAACCGTCTGACCGCTGACTGTCAGTTCCCTATCAGGGCATAAAACAAAAAGACCTTTTCAACATAGGCAGTTTCACATAAAAACTGTGTATCGGTAATTTTCCATTACACCCCTTACAGTGCACTTTACTAACATCCGGACCTTTTGAACGGGTGGCCCTTGACATTATGGGTCTGCTCCCGGACCCATAATGTCACAATGTCAAAGTGGACCGCGGCTTTTTCCCTACCAAATCAGGAATTACTATTACTATTACTATTACACCATTACTCGAGTGTTAACAGAGCAGTGTGTGTGTTGCTTTGGGGTTCCACGCAGCATCCATTCAGATTAGGGCCGTAACTTTGAGTCTACCCTGTTTAAGGAGTTGTGTTGACTCCTGCATATTCAAGTTTTGTACGTCCCCCTACCATCCTCAGTAAGATGAGAGTGATTTAATCGCACTCTGTTGTCTATGTCCCTGTTTGTGGATGATAAACAGGGACACCATATGTTAGCTTATGTCATGTTAGCTTACCGCAGCAGTGTTCATTCCAGCACCTCTTACACCCCCTACAAGGTTTTATTTGGACAGGAGATTGTTTTGCCACTCAACGTTATGTTAACCCTGGATACTCGGGAACAGATTTCCTGTTATGATTTCAAGGCCAATTTCCAGTACTATTCAGAGGGGGAACTAGTCTGGGTAATGAATAAGGCTACAAATAGTGGACTGTGCCCTAAGCTCCAGAGGCAAAGGCCCTTTTTAGGGTGACCGAATAGGTGAAAGGGTTAGGGAAAGGGTTAGTTCTGTACAGGCTAGTGCCAGTGGAGGGGTGCAGTGAGACTGTTATTTACTTCAACCGGCTCACAACCTTTCACTTTTTCTTTAGTGCTACCATCAGGAGCTATTCCAGTGCCTGAAGGAAGCCACCGGCCGGTTCCTTCAAGACCCCAATCTCCCGAACCATGAGGTTGGCCTGGGTGCCAGTTGGGTCCACCATCATCGCCTGCCTTGTCCAGTGGCTCCTGTGAGTGAAACGCCACCACTGGACAAGCAAGGCACCCCATATCCCTGACCCCTCTGCATTGCCTGCTTTGTGTCCCCAAAGTCAAAGTCAGGTGAAACTACTGAAAATATGTAGACATTAAGTTGATAGCACTTACCAAGTCTCACCAGACACAAAGTTGAATCTCACCTGACATAAATGAGACATGATATTCAACTGAAACATGTCTGAAGATGGATAGTTGCTATTCTCTTGACATATAACGAAATTCTGTTAATAGTCAGATAACACTAAATTGAATATATGTGGATAGATAAATGTGGATGTGGATGAGATAAATAACTAATAACTAATATATGAATTCTCAGTGCCAACACGCATGTCTTGTGTGTCCACCTTCCACGTGGCAATGTGCATCCTGTCTTGTCTGGAGCAGGTGTTGGTCCCCAGAGAGCAGCTGATGGGAGGTCTATTCACGGCACCACACCTCATCACCCACTACACAGCTGGAGGCTACCCAGGAGGACTTGATGGTCAGTCACAAAGGCTTACAAACATGCTAGCATTTAATCAATGGTTTTGGATTGGATTCAATCCTAATTTCCTGTGTGAGATTATCAAAGTACATGTCATTATTTCTTGGCTACAGTTCTTCTGACACTCTTCTTGGTTAATTACATTATACACTTGATTACACATACACTTGGAAAACCTCTCGTTGAAATCGGAGATCTGACATTTTGGGAGAGGAGAATATTGAACTTCCTTTGTAGGCTATTTGGTATCATGTATTGTCATCTAATGCTCAATCCATTGTAATCCATTTGCAGCCATGCGAAATAGATGAAAGGAAGCATCCAGATATTCAGCATTTCTTTGCTAAAAGAGTAGGCATATTCACCCCCATTCTTTACATGAGTATAAGATCATGCATATTATATGCAAACCAGTTCTGTGTGTGTGTGTGTGTGTGTGTGTGTGTGTGTGTGTGTGTGTGTGTGTGTGTTGTTCTTGTCAATGTCAGACATGTCAATGACACGTCAAATATTTTCATTGACGGATACACAGACATTTCTAGCTGCCTTGCCTTCCCCAACATCTTTGAGTCCATTGAGACATACACTGGGTTGTACCACCTTAGGCACTGCTCACATTCTGTAAAAACAATCTCCGAAGCCAACAATAAACATAACACAACAAATTAATACTTCAAGCTCCTATATACAATTACTTCCTTCCTTCACATATCCATCACACATATCTGTGTAGTTAGACATTCACTGTTATATGTCAATGTATGACATTGTTCACATTTTCATCCAATGACTATATCTAAACTTGTGGGGTTCCATTTATAAAACATTAAATTATTACAGCAGCCCACACAATGTACAAGCATATACAAACTCACCCAGTCAGTTATGGACTGATTAGTCCCAGGATCTTCACAGCACACATGGTGCAAAAGTTGTCCATATCAAACACTAAGAAATAACTTGCTTAAGTAAATCTTTATTGTATATAAATATTTTGATATCAAAAGGTTAATGGTACACAAAGCAGAGGCTGTCAAGAGGTGCTGGCCAACAGTGTTTTGCTCCAGCCTCATGTCGTCTTTGCTGGTTCCGAATTCCATGGCAGGAATGGTTTTCTGCTTTTGCCATCTAAATACACAATCATAAGATATATACCCCATCGTCTCTGCATTCTGATATTATTCATACATTGAGTTTTATATTAATGAAGCTCACCTTTATCACCATTACCCCACAGCTGTAGCCATCGGTCTGTAATGGATGATTCATCACTCCCCCAGTCCACTTGATGTTCACCCAGTCCCTTTTCCCATGGCATGTTTGTTGCACCTTTAGGTATTCTCAATTTTCATGTTAGTGGTTGTATTAGTCAATTTGTAAAATTCCAACAATGTACATGTATGTAATACTACAGAAAATAAAATATAATACAACTAATATAATCACTTTTGGCCATCTCTGCATTCTGTATTATTAAACAGGGAACCTAACATCACAGTCAGCCTACTGTGAGTAAAATACTATGTATTTCAAAAGATGTTCTGTTAAAGAAGTTAAACAATCAATGCGTACTTACTGTTCTAAGTACGGTAACTGTTCTTAAGGCTCACTTACAGGCTTCAATCACAAGAAAAATCCACATTCTTGAGATAGCATGCATTGAATCTTTGCGTTCCATGCTCCTGGAAGCTGGATCCATTAGAAAGAACTTCTTTGAAGTGCATGTATGTACTTTAAGATAAAAAAAATATGAAAGTGCATCAGAATCAATTATCTATTATCTAATGCATAATACATGCCTTATTTGTTTAGAATATGTGCATTCTTTAACCAGAAACTTCCAGTGGTGATTTCTATTCACAAAACTAACAACCACCTTATATTTTTGGAAGTCAACCTAGAACAAAAGACAATTCAAAAATAATATACCATCATAGACTAATAGATCAATTTAACAAAGTTGTTTTGATACTTTCTACACAGTAAATTGAATCTGTAAAAATAATTTGTCAACAGAGTTGGATGTGATGTTATATTGGTATAAACATAAATGGAATACAATATGCATAGTAATCAGGAGATTTTAACCTTTTATTTGAGACCCAATTTATTTTTTTAAGGCATCTACGGCCATCACACCAAATAAAATCAACTACATTTATGGAGTATCACCAGAAATAGGTAGAAAATCAACAGTGTACCTGTTTTGAAACTATCCAGTTATTTTCATGTTCAGTACAGTTCAGAAAAACAGTGTCGTCGACTGTGTGTGTGTGTGTGTGTGTGTGTGTGTGTGTGTTGTGTGAAAACCCTATCTGGCTCCCGGACTATTATCCAGCATCATCTGATACAGTATTCATCGGTAAGTATAGATCTATATTATTATCTATATGCTATTATTTTTATGTTAATATTGATGCAGTTGCTCACAAAGACCCAAGGACAGGTTATTGATTAAGAATCAATATTCACCTTTGGCAAACTATACCTGTGCATCTCTGACCCTGTACCATGGACATAAATGGAGTTTTCCATCTTCTTCCCCTACAGCAGATAAAAGAAGGCCTCAATAACCTGAGTCAGTGCAATTCCACGAAACAGTAAGTAATATCATACTACACTTTATTTTGCTTTCCCGCCAAACAACATGAAACAATATAGGCTAAGATAATTCATATAGTTCCTTGGGATACAGTAGATTTGAACAACCTGTCTTACCTTGGTTGAGAAGACATTTTAATAGCAGAAGATCTGCTGCAGACAATTGTAATTTGTATACTTATTATACTTCTATATAAGATATTTTGACAAACCAGTTGGTTATTTTTTATATTATTACATACTACCGGTAATTATATTTCAGTGATATTTATACTAATATATATATATATAATAGGGGGCCAAGCACAAAGTGTGAGTCACCCTATTGTAATCGTTAGTGTTTTTATTATTCCACCAAAAACACCTTCCCAGCCATAACCGCCAAGTCGCTTTTTATTAAACTTTCCACAGTGGTAGAGGGTGACTAAAAATGGCCAAGAAACAAAATTGACACTGATTGTGTCACTATAGTAATTGTCTGAAAATGCTAACTTTGAACAATCTTATCTCATGACCCCTTTGACTTACAGTCATGAAACTTTATACACATATGTGTCTCCTCATGATGAACAAATTAGCCTCAAGAACCCATGACTTGTGCCTGGAAAGATTTTCTGTCATTTTTCATTTCCCTAAGGATCCTAGGTTTTTTGACTTGAGTTGAAAATCCTTTGGTACCAATATCTACAAACCCAGCATAAAGGAAGTGTGTACAATAAATACCAAAGCCACTAGCCAATGAAAACGGAAAGGGCGTGGTTTAAAAACGTGTATGCATAATCGCTTATATCAACATCAAGATGGACTCCTATGACTTTGAGTCCATTATAAAAGTTGTTCAGGACAAAATTCTGAATAAGATGACATCAAGATTTTGTCAATCGGGGCGTGGCATCACAATGGGCGTGGCTTGTGACAAAGATGACCACTGTTCCTAGCCCAAATATTCGATTCGAGCAGAACCAACTTTGGGACATTTGGGGAAGAAGGTTCTAATTGCTCAAGTAAGATGAAGTTGATTGACCAAACAATATGGCCGCCAGAATCCCAAATTGGTCCAATCAGATTTGAGGAGCAAAAATGCAGGGTAAACTTGGGCCATTCATCATCAAACTTAGTGTACTTAAAGAAACATGGGACAAGATTAATCAGTCCAATCATCCAGACAATAGGGGGGTGCTATATCAATCGACTGAAAATGCAAACTTTGGACAAGCATATCTCCTGACCCCTATGGTCGTGAAACTTTGTACACATATGTCTCTCCTCACGATGAACAAATCCCGTAGCGCGTGACAACATGGCCACCAGAGGCCCAAATTGGTCCAATCAGCTTCAATGGGCAAAAAGGTGGGGTTAACTTAGGCTAATCATCACCAAACATGGCGTACTTAAAGAAACATAGGTCAAGATTAAACAATCTAAAGTTCATCCAAATTGGACCATAGGGGCGCTAGCGTGATCGATTTAAAAATGACAAGCATAACTCCTGACCCCTTTGACTTATGTTCATGAAACTTTGTACGCATATTACTGGATCCAAGCTAAGGCATCATTATCAACCCTGTAAAAACAAAGGTCGTAATGGTCTGTATTAGGCTTGGCCCCCGATAAATGCTGCGAAATCTGTACGAACCCTATTGAATTTGTTAGCATTATTATAATTTTTTCCTGGCAGATCTTGGAAACTACATGGTCAAAAGTTGCATAAATTGGCATGCTTGTATAACTTGTACAATAAGTGACGGATGCAAAGGATGGGCCAGATTAGCCCATAGGTGGCGCTATAATCAAATTATAAAACATATTTCAGATTGATTTCAATTTTCAAATTTGGCTAGAAGCCAAAGTATGGCGAGTGCCATACCTTGCCATACCAAAATGACAGTCAGGTCCTGGATCGGTTTGGCATGCCTAGTTTTTTTCCGACACTGGATTTAACCAAGGGCTACTGCCAGATTCCCTTATCTCCAGAGTCCAAGGAAAAATCAGCCTTCTCCACTCCGTACAGTTTGTACCAATTCAAGACTCTTCCTTTTGGGTTGTTCGGGGCCCCTGCCACTTTCCAGCGCCTCATGGATCGGGTGCTCCATCCGCATGCTGATGATGCTGCTGCCTACCTTGATGTCATCATTCATAGTGGCACCTGGCAGCAGCATATTCAGCGGGTGGTGGCGGGGCTCACGGCCAAGCAAAGAAAGCAATTGGGTGGAGGGAGGTACAGTATTTGGGGTACCTGCTACCGCAGGTGCACAAGACAGAGGCTATCGCAGCCTGTCCACAGCCTGAGACCAAATAACAGGTGAGGGCATTCCTGGGACTGGCTGGCTACTATAGGCGGTTCAGTGGACCAAGCAGTGCCAGGTAGCGTTTGAGAGGATTAAAGAGGTTCTCTGTGGAGAGCCACTCTTATACACGCCTAACTTCAAGCTCCCTTTTATCTTGCAGAATGATGCATCGAACAGAGGGCCGTTTTGTCCCAGGAGGTGGAGGCCGTGGACCGCCCAGTGCTGTACCTCAGCCGTAAGCTTGTGTACAGGGAGGTGAGGTACAGCACAGTGGAGAAGGAGTGTCTGGCCATTAAGTGGGCGGTCGATGCCCTACGTTACTACCTCCTGGGGCGCTGCGCTCTGCTCGGACCACACTCCGCTTTAGTGGCTCCACCGCATTAAGGACACGAATGCACGGATCAGCTGCTTAAGTTCAAGGTGATCCATAAGGGGGAGTTGGTTGTCGGCCAGACGGCTCCCCGGCCTAAGGTGGGAATGAATATGTGGACATATGGGGTGAAGGGGGCATGGGGGGGTGTGTTGTTAGCAGAGTGTAGCCTGTGTTAAAGTGTGCTTTGCTGGGCTTATACTGTGTGTGTGGTGGGGGGGTGTGCTGTCAGCAGAGTGTAGCCTGTCTTTAAGTGTGCTTTGCTGGGGTTATCCTGTGTGTGTGGTGGGGGGGTGTGTTGTCAGCAGATTGTAGCCTGTCTTTAAGTGTGCTTTGCTGGGGTTATACTGTGTGT
>OMNO01068480.1:24060-45948 GCA_900303215.1 Trachyrincus scabrus | reverse complement strand
AGTCAGGGGTGAAGTGCTGCAGTGTGGCCAGGGTCTTGCTGAGGATCTTGAGCAGGCTGCACTGCACCGTCAGCAGGGCCTTCTGCTCTGCCTCCTCCCGCTCGCCACCATCCACCACTGCCTCCTTAGCTGGGGTCTGGGCCACTGCCGCACGCTGGGGCCTGGCCAGGGGTCCGGGGGGCAGTGCCTCACCATTTTTAGCCTGAGGAGACGAACGGAGTAGTTGGAGGGATGACATTAGCCCCTTTTATACAGAGTTCCCGCAATATTGCCGCAAAGAAGATGAGTCATTGTGCTGATCTTCTTGTGCGTGTTTTTACATAGCATGCCGGCGTTCCGTTTGACATGTCACAAAACACCATTAACGTCTAGTGTGATAAGTCTCACGTTTCAAAATGTGGATATAACATTCAAATATATCCGCTGTTTAGAAGTGTATCCCACTAGCTCTACAACAGCAAACAGCAGGTAAAAAAAACTGTGCGGCCTCCGGTGTGGGTGTAACATGTAAATGTAAATATGTGTACATTGGTGGAAACTTATCGCAGGCTTGTGCACCTTGTTGCACAAAAAAAAAAAAGCGCTTACAGAATGAGTACATGAGTACTCGTTGAGATTTGGACCACGCATTTGATTAGAGTTGGAGAAATTGAAGAGATAGAATACATTTGCACACATAGGGCCTAACACTTCATCAAAACGTCACACCTCCTGTCCCGCCATGGCAGCTTAACCTTTTTACACAGACGTCGATCCAGCTTTGTTACTACCTCCGCTAACATTACCGCATTGAAAAGGCTGTGTAAAAGGGGCTAGTGATTACCCAGTAATGGGTATAATAACAGAGGTAACCTTGGTAATAATAAACTAGATGGGTAGAGGAGTTACCTGGAGGTAGTGGTGGAGCATCTTCTTGCTGTGGAGTAGATACGTGCACGTCTGGCACAGGTAACACAGGTTCTCCTGGAGGAGGAGGAGAGCAATAGGGTAGAATCATTAGGAGTTCCTTAGTTCAGTGGTTTTCAAATTGTCATAGCAGGGGAGTAGATCATTTTTATACACTTTTTAAAAAACACATATGCATGGATCCATGCCTTGTTCAATTAATTTGATCATAATATGAAGATTATAAAGGGGAATACTGTATTGAAGAACAATATACAAGGTACTGTTGCAACCTGACAACACCGCGGTTACCGGTAACACCGTATTTTCCAGCTTATTCAGGTTTGTGCTGCCCTATGTGATGAAGCTGATTAAATGTCATTAAGCCTACTTATTGTGATTTGTGCGGGACAGCCCTGCTATTTAACCCTCTGTCCGCAAATAGGAGAATGTCCCGCATTTAGGGCTCGCCCTAATAGATAACTTCAAGCTTTGAATTAATCATTAGGTTTTCTTAACAAATATTTAAATAGTTCTTAAAAAGAAAAAAAAACATTACAAACAAAAATTCACATGAAAAAAATAAGGAAATTCAGTGTGTATCTTTCCCTGTCTGAATCTGAACCGGCGGAGAACACCGCTGCAGAATCGCGTTTTTATCAATTCATTCAAACATTGAAATAGCTGCTAAATACGTTCATTATTAAAACCCTTCTTTATTAAACCATTAACCGCAACCCCTTCTATGGCCGCAACTAACTAGTTGTGGCCATAGAAATAAGAGGTTGCGGCACCATGGAAAACCGAATCCCTAGAACATAGAATAAATATTATTATTAAAACCAGTTACTTTAAAGTCTTGCGATTCTCACACTGGACGGCAGGTGTCAAAGTGCTACCAAAGTATTCGAATAGTGTTCCAATATCCGAATACAAAACGAACTAAGGATAATTAAGTTATTTGAATATTTGGGGATAGCCCTATTTATAAATTCAAATTTAAATATTGTCAGTGTCTGTCTATTTATTACTCGCCATCTAATGCACCGAACGCATCACACGCATCCATGCACCAGCGCAACTGGCACAAGACAGAACCCATACAGTCAATGGATCTAATAATAGACTAACCCATAGAACGCACATCTAACCCCTGTTAAACTTGGGGAACCGGGTTAGATGTGTAGTGCTGTACAGCGCAAATAAAAGTATCATGTCGTTATAAAATGTCTATTGGTGATGTACAACACACCCCAGGTCCTATCGTAGCACTTTGTGTAGTATTTCACTTTGCCGTGGCTAAACTCGATTTATGTAGATGCTACTAAGTCCCACAGAGACATTGTAAATTGTAAATCCAGAATGCACTTCGGCTTTGCAGGCTTGGGGTGTGGCCATGATCTCCATACAGCTGCCGAGCAATGGCCTCGTTCGAAGAGGAAATGGCTAGGTAGTCACTGTTAACTTGGTTTGGAGACCTGATTTGGTCTGTTCTGGCAGCGAGGAGCCCAGATATGGCCGATGCATCACAAATGTCCAGCTAGCTTTCACAATTAATAATAAAGCCTGTTATATATATCGTTATAATACATTTGATTCATTTGTTAAATGTATAAATGTACAATTAACAGAATGTTGTCTCCTGATGTTGAGAGGGGGTATCGAAAGTCATTCTGGGTAACGTAGGAAAATGGCACACTGGAGCAGATCGCGGGAAGCCTGACACGACAGCCAGTGACTGTGGCGTGTGTGTTGTTGGTTAAGCAGTCTCACCTGGCCTGAGTCAGACTGATTGACTCTGGGGCTGGGTGAGGCTGCACACCTGTGGGACATTGGCCAATCAAAGCCCACAGGTTAAACCAGTCACCACCACACACTCAGGAGGAGCGCTAGCATGTCAGCACATACCACCTGCTCAAACCATGCAATAAACTGTTTTAATCATCATCTGCCTGTGCAGTGATGTTGGAGGAGCCACTGTAGTGGCATGTAGCAGGGTCAACTTCTACAGTGACAAATTGCAAATAACGATAACGTACAATATTACACATATCAGAAAAATAGGACCTGGGGTGCGTTGTACATCACCAATAGACGTTTTATAACTATGTCAAAGTGTTTTAGGCTGTATTATTACTTTAAAAAGTAACACTTTGATTTGACAAATATAATAATAATAGCAAAATGACAGTGGGGACGGTCCCATAAAATCCCATCCAACACAGTAACACCGGTAAAAGCGACAACACTAATACATCGAGATTATCTCATGGTGAGATGCCCTGCTTATTTTACTGAACAAAATATTTGGTGGGGTCTTGGATCAAAAGTACCTCCACAGGTGGGTCATTAAAAAAAAGGTTTGTGAATCCCTGCCTTAGTGAATACAGTGGTGTTGTATGACCAGTCTCCTGCTACCTGGACGTCTCGGAGCAGCTTGGGCAGGTGGAACTGCCACTCCTTGCAGAAGCTGGAGAGCTGCAGCAGGAAGCCCACTGTGTGGTCCGCCTCGTCCAGACACACCAGGCTCTGCACCATGCGCACGGCATTTAGACACTGAGGACCACCGCGCACACGTTAGAAATATGTTACCAAATGTACACTTGGAGCTCAGGGTTTTCATTCAGTTAAATCACTAAATGTGAAAAAATATCTACATTAGTATTTGGTAAGCGTTATTTGTCATTTTAATTAATTAGCATTTACTTCAATAATTGTATTATCTTTTAACTGGAAAATTGCTCCCTCCTGTGGGCAGATCAATGTAGAGCCAATTAAGGTCATGGATGATGTGCCAGAGTAGCAGTCAGGCAATAATTGCACTTTAGCTAACATCAGAATGTAAGTCAATCAAAGCAAAACAGAACCAAAAAACTGTTTCTTTATCATAAACAAACAACTCAAAAGTCAATATTGATTACATACTGCAAGACAATTAGGAGGTCATTAAGAGGTGCACCTGTAGAATGCGCTCCTGGTGAACCCCTACAAAGTCGAGGGCCTCGTTGATGAAGTTGTAGCGCAGTGTCTTCAGCAGGCTCTCCATCAGGGACATGCAGAGGCGGTACACTCCCGGCCAGCAGGGGGAGTCCTGCGCCTTGCGGGAGAAACTCTGCCCACAAGAAGACACACGTCACACACGACATATCTGGTGATGATATGATGCCATGGAATATAATGACACATACGGCTACATACACGTTAACATGTGTTCATGACATCATGTCATTTTATATCTTATATTTATAATGCATGGATAAATAGGTCACTGCAGAATACAAAGAAATCAATAGAACCGTATCATTACTGTAGTTTGTGTGTATTACCTGTGAGGCTCCATTTGAAGACACTTCATAGACGCTGAGAAGAGGAAGACAGATGCTCTGAATGACTCCTGCTCCGGCGACCGCTGCTGCCCCCTAGAGGACAGGAGAAAGAGTTCATATTCTCCTTCAACACTCAGACTTTTTAAAAGACTTCTAACATAGTCAAGCTTAAATATAAAAGGATGAACATTGCATTACATCAAGACAAAAGTCCCCTAAAAAGAGGAAAGAGTAAATGAGAAAAGAGTGAGTGACTGAGTGTGTGTACCTGGGGGGTGCGGGCCAGCGTGAGCAGCAGGTGCAGGGAGGCCTCGGTGAAGAAGAGGTTCTGCTTGAGGCGCAGGCTGAGCTCCAGGGCGCTGAGGACCGAGGGGAGGACAGGCACCTGCCTCATCACTGACACCCAGTGTTCCCCGTCCTCGTCCACGCGACACAGCTCCTTGGCCAGGTGGAGTGCCAGGACACACACCTGGGGAACGGAAGAGGAAGTGAGTGATTGATGATTGAGTTTGGCTGTAAGCATGTTAAGCATAATCCGCACTAGGCAACTTTTCCTCCGCAGACATAACTTTCGTTAATTAAAGAAATATAACAAAATACAAATAAAACCACAGTGACTCAATCAACCCATGGATTGTTGTTCTCGCTCTAAATTAATTGGGTCTGTGGAGAAAAAGGCAAGAAAAATCAAAAGCTGAACAAAAACGATAACGTTTACCGCAGTTGAACTGCAATCAATTGGTGTTCAACTATTAACCACGCAATAAAATATGATAATTTCTACCACAGTAACGAAACAGCACAATACAAACATTTTGATTGTATTTACCTGGTTAGACTTGCTGAGTAACACCATCTACTATAATAAACATAAACTTTGCACTGTAACTAATGTTGCACCATCTTAAACCCATTGTACTTATACTGTAATGTTGACTGGACATCTTTCAAAGATTCAACTTTGGGATTACATCCATTTATTATTTTTAAAAAAACAGATCAGGACCCTCACCCCATCTCTCTGGTCCTTCTGCAGGCTGCGGGGGGATTCTGTCTCCATGCTGTCCCGGTCATCCATTGCATCTCCCTGGGGCGTGAGGTGGTGGGTGCTGTCCATCAGGGACAGCGCCTCGTCCTTCACCGTGTCACACACGCACAGAAGCAGCTGGGGCAGCTGGGGGATCTCTCTGCCTGTGGATGTAAAGAGAGCGATGCACGAATTTATACATGCAATTAATTATTATATGCATTATTATTATAATATTCATCTCAAGCTAGGTTTGTATATACGGCTTTTCTAACATCAGTGGCTATTCAAAGCGATTCATAATTAATGTCGCACATCCGTTCATTCATAACCTGCTCTACCTCCTGAACTACTGCCACCCACCCGGTGTTTATATTATGTGACCAATATCAAAATACCCCTTTTATTTGAATGTAACACCGACATTTATTCACCTCCATTTTATCTTACTGGATCTTAAAGTTAGACACAATGAAATTAAATGACCGCTCACCATTCAGTCCCTGTATCTGCAGGACAGATATGAGTGCAGAGAAGATCTTTGCCTTGGTCCTCTCCATCAGCTGCTGGTCTGCCTGCAGTACGCTCTCCAGTATCAAGGCTAGAGGGGTCAGGATGTCAGGGGCTGTCGCCACCACACTGGAGAGGAACCAAGAAACACACAGAGAAACAGCAGCAAGATGTTAATGGGATGATAACAAAAGTCTCTAATTGACCAACTGATCGGAACATCTCTAAGCGTTACGACTGTACACAACCGCAACGTAAAACTTCCACAAACTTAAATACACATGTAAAGTAAATTGACAGGATAATGCATGGTCATCAAATCTACGCTATTGTGACCAGCCTACTACTACCAGCCGACCCCAGTGGACTGTACAAACAGGTATGTCTGGGTGGACACTCCCACATGTGATGTTACTATACGGTTGATTTTCAAATGGCCAATCAACAGCACACCCGCGTGGTAGAATCATTTTAAGTTATATTTCACAACATTCTTCTATGTTTTGAAGATGTAAACATGCGCTCACCTTCTCCACTGTTTGAGGAGAATGAGGAGCAGGGTGGCCATCATGGAGCCCAGGCGGAGACAGGGCAAAGACATGGGCACCATGAGCTGAAAGAGAAACTCCAGCGGTTAGGACCCCCGAGAGTAAATAACACGTACAGAAACTCTAAATGAATATAGAGGAGAAGTGTTGGTCCTGCCGACTCACAGCAGCTTTGGTTCCGTCCAGGACGTCCATAAACAGCTTCAGCTTGACCGACTCCTCCGTCAGCTGCATCACGTCAGACTGAGAAAATAAACACAAAGTCAACCTGTTAGCAGTGTAGCAACGGTGTGTATGCAGACCAATAGATACCACAATGTGGAACTACGACTTTCAATTAAATTTGATAATTTAGCAGAGGCTTTATGTTTTTGTAAAATATTTGTATTTTTTATTAAGCAGGTAGGGTTTTATTTTTATTAAGCAGGTAGGGTTCAAGAATCTTGCTCAAGGATGCCTTATGCAAGATAAGAGTCAAGCACAGTAACCATTACACTATCATGCCCCTTTTGAATAATATATTACATTTTACATGCTATGAATTCATGTGAGTTTACAGAACCAGAACTGAATAAACTGAACATTAATAATAATCATCAGGGTTCTCCTCCTTTTTTACATGGTAGCACAGGTGCTCCCATTGAGTTGCAGTGACTACAACACAGTCATGGGGGGAGGGGGACGTATTTAGAAGCCATTTCAATGTTTAAAAGTGGGCAAAATATATATATTAATATTAATAATTAGGTAACTCCAGTTAAGTTTTTTTTTCTGTTTTCTGGCGATCAGTCATCCAAAATAGTGCACGTTTTTTCTTTGCATTTCTTTGCACCTGCTAGTGCTGCTGTGCAATTTAATTGAAACTGATCATTTTAAGTACTCCCATACGTCTTAATTGGAACTTGCATTGAAGCACTGCCGTAACAGAGTCGGACTGGGTCTAATGAGTGGATCCGAAAGCCACGGACTTCCTCCACACAGCACTTTTACACACGTTTGCTTTTTGAAGTAAAACATTTGTTTTCACCAACTGAACCGTTTTAGAAATTAGGAAGGAGAAAGATGCTTTGTCGATTATAAATATTGACGTCAATTAAATGTCTATGTCGTGGCAGCCCTATTTTTAAATGTTGGGGAGAACCCTGATCATGATATTTTAGGTTTCCGGGAACCTACATGCGTCGTGGACAGGATGAGCAGCATACGCCAGGCTGAGATGAGCATCTGGGTCTCCGGGAAGGAGCGCACGCCCTCCTCTTCCGTCTCGGAGATGTGACAGACCAGGGACTTGACGTACTGGGACCAGTACTCATAGCGCCGTCCGCTGGAGAACCTCTGCAGCGCGTCCTTAAGAGACTGCTCCAATGAGCCGCTGCCAATGGCAACATGCAACAACTTGATATTATATCCATATCCAATTGCACACTATATATTTTTACGAGATGACTACAAATTAATATATGAACTTACCTGACAACATAGTAGATCTCCAGACCAATGATCTTCATGACAAATGCACACGTCTCCAGAACACAGTACTGTAGGGAAAGAGCAGAGGAGGTCATTATATTAAAGCTGCATGAGATAACTCGGCACTTTGGCGGCCACTCTGGTCGTGATTTTAAAAAAAAACTGCACTTCGTTTTAAAAACCACACTTCCCACAATTCCCCACTCAGTCGCTGTAATGACGTATACAAAGAGTCTCATGCAGCTTTAACAATCATTATTATTCATGACTCTATGTATACATAATCGGATTTAAAGTCACAGCCTTACCTCTGTCATTTCTGAGGGAGATGGGAGAGTACCGAAAAGAGGAGTCGTCAAGTTTTCCCAAAACTTTTCTCTGTGGAAGAATCAACAGAATTCATGAGGAATGTATGATGTGTTAATATATAAACACATAAGCATACAAGATAAGATGTACTTCACTAATCCCATAGGTGTCAATGATGGTGTCACAGCAGAAAGTGCAGGACAGCAATAGGAATTTAAAAAAGTGAAAGTAAAAATAAAATAAATACACAGAAAATATATCCATATATAAAATGACATCATGGCCGACATAGAAGAAGCCAAAAGTAGTAGATGTCCATACTTGGTGCGTAGGACGGAGATGGCGCTGTCACGGCGGTCCTGCCAGAGGGCCAGCAGGAAGGCCAGGGCTGCGCGCTGCAGCAGCGGGGGGCACCAGTACTTCCCCTGCTGCTTGGAGTCGATGAGGTCCAGCACCACCTGCAGGCAGCTCCACTCCCCCAGCAGGAACTCCTACAGAGCAACAGGGATGGAAGGAGGTTTAGAGCAGCGTTTCCCCTAGGTGTCTAGGTGTCGAGACGTCACTTGAGCGTTGCTTGTTACTACGCATATAGGGGTCACAAGGAGATTTCTGAAGGATGAGCTGTTAGATATTTGATGATACATTTTTGAGAAATTGATAAACTAATATATACTAACTAGGGATGTTAACAATTAACCGTTTAACCATTCACCGGCAATCTAAAATTTGACTGATTAACACTATCAGTTAAACGGTGAAAAGAAAATGTATCCTCACGTTCCGTTTTTTGCTGCCGTTGGCCCCAAATATTCGAATAAACGAAGTATCCTTCATTAGTTTTGTATTCGAACATTATAACATTACTCTAAAACTTTCAGTTGTAGTGCAGTACACGTCATAATTTGTTCTTTGCCTTTAAGAGTGCCGTTACCATTAATCAGCAAGGTTGTCAGTGATTACGTACTCTTAAGGCGTTATGTCTTTTAGCCATATACATCCACGCTTTTGGCAAGTAGCAGCTTCAGCTTATTTCCTCCAAGAAAGGTTGGCAGCCAACTGCTTTAGAGCGAGTTCACAAAATATTTTGAACCATGAAGACCGCACAGATATTCTCTGACATAACCTTTTTAATGAAAATGTTTTGTTTTTTGCATTCTCACCTTTGACCCCTCGCTGCCATCCTTCACCTCCAGGTTAAGGAAGAGCTCGATGAGGCCCGGCTGCGTTTCCACGGCAACCGTGAGGAACTCCAGGATCATGACCTTGATCCTCATGTCCTCGGTGCGGCTCTGCAGACGCGTCAGGAAGGCATCGCGGATGGCTGCCGCATCGCTGCCCAGGCAGGCGTACACTGACATGGGCGCCACCTAGAGGGCAAATATATATACATATACATATGTGAGCAGGTAGCGGTTAGGTATCTTGCTCAAGGATGCCTACAGATAGACTGTGTACATTGGGGCTCGAACCAAGAACCTTTTGACTGGGAGTCAAACACCCTAACCACTAGACTATCCTGCCCCAAATCAACACTTTTAACACCTTGTTAAAAATATGACTGAGCGTGCTCTTACTGTGGCAAGCCTCTTGAGCAGCTGTATGGCGAGTCGTGGCAGGGCGGGGTCATGCTTGTGGTAGATGTACTTGGCCAGCACAGCGATGAGGTTGTTGCCGTGGCCACCGTGCTGGGTGAGGGCCTGCTCCAAGGGGGATGCCACATTGGAGGGGGGCTTCAGGCGGATGACGTTGTTGGTGACGGAGAAGGCCAGCTTCACCGTCTGGATCAGGATCTGCTCTGGGCCCTCTGTACCGCCACTGAAGACAAGACACAGGGTGGGAATTGCCATGCATTTATTTTACGCAATATAGAATGAAACAAGGTTTTATGTTAACTAGTGGTTAAAATATGTTCAATGAAAAGAAAACCTTTCTTTGCCTTTCTATGTACAGAGCGCATCACACAGATCCATGCACTAGCGCAAGACCCATACATTCAATGGATCTAACCATAGACTAACTCATAGAACGCACATCTAACCCCTATACAATATATGCTTATATTTTACTTTAGGCTTGAAGGTGGGTTACTACTAGGGATGGTTATCGTTAAGATTTTAACGATACTACTACTCTTATCGATCCAGCATTTCAACGGTACTCTTATTGGCTCTTTCAGAAGAATAAAAAGACAAATTAAGAACAAGTTAAGTGGGTCGTGTTTCCAATGAGAGCACTCACACCACACCAGTGCCGCCATACAGCGGAAACTGCAGTAACCAAGTCAGACTCAGACCAAGAGTGGATCTGAAAGCCACGGACTTCCTCCACACTGCACTTACTCGTGATGTTGTAGTTTTGCTTTTTGAAGCGTTATTCAAATAAAACGTGTTTTAACCAATTGAACCGTTTCAGAAACTAAATGGGAAAAAACGACAACTAAATGTCTGTCGTGACAGCCATATTAGGAGAAGGAAAGGAGCATGGAATCGACTATAGTGAAGTGTACCACACTTTAGTTCTCTCCTCCATTGTTGTCTTTGTGTGTGTGTGTGTGTGTCTTTGTGTCTGCGCGTGCTCTGAGCGGTGCTGCAGTGTGTGAGAGAGAGCTGGCCCCGCCCCTCACACACAGGCTCAGAGAGATCTCTCTTCTGGATTGGGAATAGCGAAAATGCATCATAGACGAACGTCTTCATTTTATTGCAAATTAGAAACGGAGTTGGTGAGATAAAATGTGCAAGATAGTTTATGTAGCAATAATAAATAGGAAATCCACTTTCTTAATTTCTCCAGTACCGAGAGCAGAACCGATAACGTCGAAGCTTATCGATACTACAGTAATTCCGTTTAAAGGCCGCTGGTTTAATACCGGGTTTTCGGTAGCCATCCCTACTTACTACGGTTACAAACTGTCATGTATCAGTGGGCCTCACCTGCTGGGCTGAGCAGCCAGGACCATGTCTATGGTGTCCACCCCCACTCCCATGATGTTGACCACGGCCTGGCCCGCCTCGGTGTTGGCCAGGCTGTAGATGCACAGCGACTGCAGGGTGGGAGTGCTGTGGGGAGGGAAACATGAAAGTGAAATGTGTGACCAACATGATTTCAGAGATCCTTGCTGGGTAGAGTTTGGCTTTTTCATATATATTTAACAGATTATTCAATGTCTTCTTCTATTCAATGTCAATGTGTTATTACTCTTATTTGTCTATACAATGGGTATGCATTCATTACATGCAGAAGACACATATTTTACCAAAATGTCCCCAATGTACCTCAAACTAATGTCAAAGCTAAAAGAAAATCAAAAGCAGGTCTCAAAACGTACCTGCCAGCAACCTCTCCTTCAGGGCTGAGGTTCAGAATAGCGTGGACCAGCTCCAAGATCAAACACCCTGAAGCCATAATCAAGACATCAGTATGCTGTCAACATTGACTCCATTTTAGCCACTTAAAAAACTGAGTCATTTTACAGTTTTTGTTCACGTTTGCCCATCACCTATCCTTTCCCGGACGCCGTACGTGTTGTAGCGCCACTTGTGGTAGGTGGGCAGCATCTCTTTCAGCACCAGCAGGACACATGGGATCAGACCCTTGTTCTGTGTGCTGCCCAGCTGACCCTGAATAACCAAAAAGAATCATAAAGATTTACATGTTAACGTTGTATTATACGTTAGATAGTGATATTTAAAAGGGCCCATATTTTACCACCAGGTGTGAGGCTGATTCGTCATTACAATACATTTTAAAACCCATCCACCAGTGGGAGTGTCCACCAGATGTATGATAGATAGATCAGTCTGGTACAGTTCACTAGGGAGGAGACAGGGAGGAGTTGATCCATCTATCATACACCTGGGTGGACACTCCCACTTGTGATATGAATGACTCACACCTGGTGGTAAAATAGGGCCCCTTTAAAAAAAAATGTTTTATTTGCTACCGATTCTATTTTGAATATATTGTCAAAGTAACAGTAAGC
Source organism: Trachyrincus scabrus (assembly GCA_900303215.1). NCBI lineage: Eukaryota > Metazoa > Chordata > Actinopteri > Gadiformes > Macrouridae > Trachyrincus > Trachyrincus scabrus. The sequence continues at coordinate 33,894 of OMNO01068480.1, read as the reverse complement.
AGCAAAGGTTTTTAATTGTTTTTTAAAAAACAGCAACTAACTATACAACTCTACAATGTATTAAAAAAAATGAACACACTGATTGGAACACATAACTTGGATGGATGGATTTTGTCAAGTAACAGTTAAGACTGTGAGGAATGACAGTGACGGGTCATTTTAAAACAGCGAGAGTACCTTGACCAGGGTGGTGATGAGGCGGAGGAAGGCGATGGTGACGGCGTACTCTCCCCTGGGCTGCTCGATCTGCACCAGCAGGTTGCCATAGTTACCCGCCTTCATGCCCTCAGCACTGGAGGGGTGGGGAGGATAAGCCGTTGTTTTTAGTACAGACATCACACATATACACATGTACACCACCGCCCATAGTAGAGAATAGTGGAAGTAAAAACATTCAGGGTAAGCTATGATGGGAAGCCATATGTGTTTGAAAGCATTTTTTTAGGAAGGCTTCAAAGCACACACTTCATTGCACTTTCTTGGTTGAGTTGAATATATTTTTTTATGTGATAAAATGGCCCAGAAGTCCAATAACATTATATGATTTGCATCAGAGAAGTGACACGCGTTATATTGCAGATTGCCTTTTAAGATGAACCAAGTAGCAGGCATTTGGCATTTAGTCATGAACACCAGTACCTTATAGACTGGGCCATGTTGGTCAGCGGGGTGGAGGCGAAGGGGAGGAAGCCTGTGTGGTGCAGACTGGACCACACCTGGAGAAGAAAGTAGGCAGTTGGATAAGAGGGTTTCAGATGATATTCCTTGTCAACTCTTGTCCCAGCCAAAACACAGGCTGGAGTATGTAACCATTGTACCCACCTTTCCAGGGTTCCTGGCAGCCAACACGATAAGGCAGTTGACACAGGAAGCGATCACGTCCACTGGAGGGTTAATAACTGATGTTAACCTGAAAGCCACAGATGGAAAAATAATAAACAGATAAATCACTTTCAGCGTAAAAACCATTTCATAGAGACCACAAAGGAAGAAGAGCTTCATGATGTTGAATGTGTTATGACTCCAGTGTTGTACTATGCAGTGCTATGCCAGAGGTGGACTAGCAAGCTCACCTCTGCAATAACATGTAAATGCGAGATGTCAGAGGCAGCAGACAATCCGACACGGTCCAGTCCGTACTGATGATCTTATGGACCAGATCCAGGATGGGCTTCACTCGCTCACAGTGGGCAATGACATCTAGCATGGACAGATGAATAAAAGCATGGCCATCATTTTCATGAGCAGTGTCTTTTTCATGCTGTGACCCACCTGTGTACACTCTCCCAGGACCCACCAAATATTGTATGCAGTAAAATAAACAATACATTCCATCATTACCATGCCAAAAAAGTTAGATAATTAACATGTGTCTGTATATTGTTCATCAATACATTACCGTGTCAAAAAAGTGAGATAATTAACGTGTGTATAATAAATAAGACTGGTCCACACAGCAATGAAAGTGATGGGGGTGAGGGAGCATCCCTCCCTCCAAATGCTATTTGAGAAGACTCAGTTAAACAGGCTAGGAAAATAATTGCTGATCCCTCCCATGTCCTGTATTCAGAATACAAACTCACACAGCCCTCTCTCACCTGGACAAGGGAAACACATACGTGAGGATGCTGTTTATAGATTACAGCTCAGCATTCAACACTATTGTGCCTGCTAAGCTAGTCCCCAAGCTCAGGATCCTGGGTCTTAACATCTCCCTTTGCAACTGGATCCTGGACTTCCTGACGGGCAGACCCCAGGTGGTAAGAATGGGCAACCTCACATTCTCTGCACTGACCCTGAGCACCGGAGCCCCTCAGGGCTGCGTACTCAGTCCCCTCCTGTACGGCCTGTTCACGCATGACTGTGTGGCCACACGCAGCTCTAACGTCATCTTCAAGTTCACAGACAACACCACCTGGGTCTCATCTCCAACAACGATGAGACAGCCTACAGAGAGGAGGTCAGTGACTTGGCAACATGGTGCCAGGACAACAACCTCTCTCTCAATGTCTGCAAGACTAAGGAGATGATCGTGGACTTCAGGAAGCGGCAGGGCGGGGGTCACGCCCCCATACACATCGATGGAGCTGAAGTGGAGAGAGTCTCCTGCTTCAAGTTCCTCAAAAAAGCCCAAAAGCGCCTATTCTTCCTGAGGAGACTCGTTTGGCATGTCTGCCAAAACCCTGACTAACTTTTACAGGTGCACCATAGAGAGCATCCTTTCTGGCTGCATCACTGCATGGTACGGCAGCTGCACCGTTGCTGATCGTAAGGCCCTCCAGAGGGTGGTGAAGACAGCGGAGCACATCATCGGTTGCCATCTACCCTCCGTGCGAGGCATCTACCACACACGATGCCTTAGGAAAGCACGGAAAAACACAAAAGACTTCAGCAAGCCAGGCTTTGGACTATTCACATTGCTGCCGTCTGGTAGATGTTTCCGGAGCATTCAGGCATGGACTACCAGACTCAAACCGTTTTTTCCCACAAGCCATCTGGCTTCTCAACCTGTGACACTTACCTATCAATCACTGGAAAAGTATGCCCTGGTCACCTAATTTAATGTACATATCTATCGGCACTCCTCCACTTTATACTTATAATGCTAGTGTTTATTTATCTTATTATGTATTATATTATGTATTATGTTTATTTTTTTGCCCTTATTCTGTGATTGTTCTACGTATTGTGAGCTTACCATGTCACAAGAATTTCACTGTTTAGAATGACCCTGTGTTATACTGTGCAAGTGATCAATATAACACTGACTTTGACATCAGGTAGACATTACAGGGTTCCAAGTAAATACAGGAAAAGATACCTGAATTTCATCCCTCTATCAGTGAATCTCCTAAACTCAGGACATAAGGAGGGTTTGAAATGAGGGGCTGTGTTGCATGTACTTGAATTCACTTATGGCTGCACTTGTTTGGGCTATGCATTTATGTCTGGTACTGCACTATAATTGTATGTATTTTATGTGGCAGCCTTTATGTCCGAGACAAATTTCCCTAGGGACAAATAGTAATCTTGAAAGATATATCTTTAAATGTTCTGAAAATGTTCTAAATCACCCACGTTTGTGTCAGAGTAAATTGAGTTACGTACCTGCGGTGGACACCACGTGCAGCAGCATCTCCACCTCGCAGGTGAACAGAGTCCAGGAGCTGTAGGAGTAGTCCCAGCGCACCACGTAGCCCTGCTCCCCCGCCATCACCACCTGGCCCAGCACGCCCTGGGGCATCCGCAGATTGGTCTGTCCCGAGCCTGGTGGCAGATGGACCATTCACCTTATATATTAATACTTCACCTCTTCCGCCTTTTGTCATCCAAATTCCGGTAAACTCACTGCCAGCTTCCGGGAGCTAGTCAGCAGATTTGTTTATATATCGTTAGTTAGCTTGAATCTAAAATGACAAACGCATCAAATGATTCAAAATGGGACCACACAGAAAACATAAGAAGGTCAGATGGTCTTATATTGTCCCATCCGTCGTCAGTCATAACGTGGGTAGATGATATGAAGAAGCGGCTAAAGATAACTTACGGAACCAAAAACACCTGATGACTAGCGAAAAGGTCATCCAGGCTTTGAACACTGAGTTCAAAGCTCAGTTTTTTTTTCTCAATCAACATTTCAGAACAAGGCCTCATGTGTATACTTTGCACTTATCCTATTTTACTATTAGTCAACTGTTCATTTGAACTGCCTGTAATTTGCATGTAGTATAGTAGATGTAACTGGAGGCCAGCACCAGGAGCTATTAAAATATGAGCTAATAGCCAGCCACTGGCTTCCCCAATGGATACAAAAATAAAATTGCTGCTTGGAAGTGCATCCTGCTAGCTCTACAACCGGAAAAAGCAGGTCAAAAACTGCGTGACCAGCCGAGCTCTGGTGTGGGCGTAACGCATGGACTGTATAAAATACAGATTAGAACTGACTTTCGATATGTGTAAATTAGTGGAAACTATCGCGGACATTGAAAAATAAAAAACGCCTTTTCCACCGTGTATTTGATTATAATGTTTTGGCCTTTCTTGCATCCCTACTCTGCACAACATTTTCCAAAACTGATGCATTCAAGTTAACTGTGATAAGTTAGTCTCACACTTTTTCAAATTTGTAAATTAAATGAAAATTGAAATGTGCCCAGAATTCCAAGGCTGTAAGAATCAGTAGCCAATCTGGACTTTAAATATTTTGTTGTTGAAAACACAGCATTCCAAAACTGTACATTGTCAGATTCTTTGATTTTTTTTATTTTACCACCAGGTGTGAGTGTGATTAGCCATTACAAGCGGTTTCAAAATTGCCATGTGACTACCCTCTAGTGACATCACAAGTGGGAGTGTCTACCCAGATGTCTGATGACTAGATCAGTCTACCCAGTGGACTGTACCAACTGGTAGGCTTATCTAGTCACATGACAATTTTGAAACGGTTTGTAATGGCTAATCACACTCACTATAAAATTACTTATTTATAACAACAGTCATTTTCTAGTCAGCTTTTAGCACTGGGCCCTATGGAATCTGTTAAATTCTCAATTCTGTGATTCCGTCCATGATTCTGTCTATCTGTCTATCACAGAAACTATAACTAGAACTATATACCTTTGCTGCCATCAGTCTAAGCACAACAACTTTTCTGGGGGAAACCCTGCCTAACCTTGGCATTGTGTACACCATGCTCTACAGTGATTGATCTAGACAGGACCATAGTTGAGCTAGACAGGACTGCACACCTGATTGATTTAAGGAATATTCTCTTACCAAGAGGGTAGAGGAGTTTGGGGGTCTGTCTCCTCCAGAGAGTCTCGTCGTCTTTGGAGATAATGTCATTGGGCTTGTGCTTGTACACCTCAGTGTAAAAAGACATCTTGTCCAGAAAAGTGTACACCTGCCACCACATAAAAAGGGAAGAAATATATTTTCATATTTGTTTTAAAAAATATTTCAAAAACAAATGAGACCGTCGCCTGTGTGTGCTAATCGACAACATACCTTTTTGACAGTGGACTTGTTTGAGAGAAGTGCGGTTAGGAGCTGTAGCAGCGGTCCTGTCTTGTGAGGAAACATCCCCACAGCGCTGTCCAGAATCATGCCCAGGCCCATATTGGGTCTCTGCATTGACAAATTAAATGACACAATGTAATAAATTACACCATTGGCATTTTTTTTGACAAGTTTTAGTTTTATTGTGCGACTCACCATTTCCCAGAACAGCTCGGCGAGACTCGGAGCAGAGAGCACATCGCATGCAGCATCAATCAGATGCTGCAGATGTAAAGGAAAGCTTTGGTCAGCAAAAAGATATCAAGGGGTCATTTAAGCATATCGGCATGGAGAGAGGGAGTGAGAGGGAGATATATAGAGGGTTACCTGTGGGCTACCCAGAGTCTCCTCTTCAAAGGAAGTGATGACAAATGAGAGGAGGCCATAGATGCACATCTTGGCAGTGCTGGCTGTACACTGTAGGGAGATATGAAGATACATCAATTCAAATAATTTCAATAATGTTAAACCTGCACTATGCAAGTTTTCCCATCTAGTGGCTTGAGTTGTAGCTAGTTAGCTATATAATATTCAACAGTTCATAAAGGAGTAAATAGCTGCAATAGAAAGGTTACATAGTGCAGGTTTAAATAATATTTAACATGTGCCTTCAAGTGATGTTTTGTGCAGCAACAGGAAATAGTATGCTTGTGGCATGTGTAAAGCATCCGATTCAATTAATGAAAAATAAAATACTTCCTGAATTACATCATCTTCACACCACACTGCACTACATGTCACACACTGTGGCAATCATTCAAACCAGTTTGAATAATCTATTTATTCGAATGATACAAATGAGAAACACCATTATAAACACCACTCCCATTAAACAGCTTTAATAAACACTCTCTTACATTATTGCCCGAGACGCCGAGGCCCTGTAGCATGGTCGACAGGTATTTGAAGACCCCCAGGTGCAGGGCGGTGTTGCCTATCCTCCTGACGATGGGGCTGGACTCGTCTGGCTTCAGCGTGTGTCTCAGCAGCACCCAGGCCAGCAGCACCGGGCCATGGTGGGGGATGTCTCCCAGCGTTAGCAGTAGCTGATCCATCTCCTGGAAGACAGTACAATACTGTTGGACTGGAGTCCAATGGAGGCCAAACACTTCTAAATACTACCTAAATCCACATAAAATGAAAACCCATAAAAAAAGGTTCTAACCTTTTTACTACAATCCATATATATTCCAGCTATAATATATATAGGCCTCGAAAGTGATATTGTAAAATGCTTCTTGATAAAAATAAAAAAAACATCACCATGCTATGGAAACATATGGATGCATCAGTTAACTTTACAACAATCGATTTATAATCCATCTATACCATATCTAGGCCTAGAAAGTTATATTGTAAAATGCTTCTTGATATATTAAAAACATCTCCAGCATTCCCATGGGCATGGAAACCTTGGGATGTGTCAGTTTAACTATTGCTGGGATTCATTGAGTCTGCTTTGGGTGGAGGACTAACTACAGAACTATAATGGAAGCACACCTTGGTGACTTCAGGGGTGCTGTAGAACTGGTGCTGATCCGTGCAGTCCTCCAGTGCACACTTGTGAAGGAAGTCGATGTCCATCCCTTCCACCAAGATCAGGGAGCTGAAGTACCTACAGGCCAGAAAAAAACATAAATAACGATTGGCTATTAGCTAAATAAATAAATGTAGTTGTGAGAAATTTTATATTCAAAAATAATCATATTTATAAATTCATAAACCCTTCTTTTGTCATTTCAGGCAACATTACCCTTTGTTGGAAGTAGCACATTTAATTGATTGTGCCATTATCATCATTGCAAGAAGCAGAAACAGAAGCAGCAAATATGCAGAATAGCAGTCCACTTCCGTGTTTTGGTACAGTAGTTTTTACACCTGATGTGAACCGTACCCAAGTATACATGAACCGTACTCGAGACCACCTTTTTAAGTGGACTCGGGCACGGTTCACTAACCTGTGCCCGAGAACGGTACAGTGTTCACACTAATCAAACGAACTGGACTTTGGGGTCAAGTGTATTCGGATCCAGGCCCGGGTCCCTGATGTGAAAACACCATAAAAGACAGTACCACATTGCCAGATATGTGGTGCATAAAAACAAATAGCAGCTTCAAAGCAGTCCCACCCGATGCGGTCAACCAGGGTGTCCATGCTCTTGTCCACCAGGTGTCTGTTGGTCTGCCTGAGGCCGAAGCCCTGCTCCTTGAAGACCTTGGTGAAGCTCAGCAGGTCAGCCGCACTCATCTCAAAGTATGCGTAGTACAGGAAGAGGATCTCCAGCAGCAGAGACTGTTCTCGGAGACACTGGCGGAACCACCGCGATATCTGCCTCTCCGTCTGAAACAAACATTTGTACATAGTTCATTATATGTATTTTATTAATTTAATTACATTTTTGTATTTTTCCTTGGCTGGCATATGGCTATCCCTGGGCTAGCCCTACTGTGTCCGCTTTGTAACGCACATTTTAAAAAGGTTCTAAATAAAGATAGGAAATAATAATTCTATAAATCATTATTATGAATCATGTAATCAATGCAAGTAGTGTCATCCTTGTCTTGTTTGTTGTGTCCAATTCTCACTTGGGGCATGAAAAAAGTGGATTCACGTAAGAATCGCGATTCTCATCTTCTATGATTCTGAATTGATTCACAACTTCCAAAAATCAAAATGTGTTTTTCTTCCTTTTGTCTTAAGTTTGCCTTTGTGTTTACATTATTGCTCAGTTGATATAACTTTTTCAAATATTAAAACTATATAATCTTATACACTTAACTCTGCTTTCATGCCATAATTTGCCACACAGCCTTTCTTAGCGCACAGCGGACTGGAATAGATTCTGAAATTAGTACCCTTATGTACTGAATCGAGAATTTGTTTTTGAGTCAGGAATCGTTTTGAATTGAATCGTGACCACAAGAATCGAAATCGAGTCGTGAGATACTGAAAGATTCACACCCCTAATTCTCACCATTAGATTGCCATGGGTTTCCCATGTCGGAGCCTCTGCTTTGAACAGGTTCTCAAACTGTGACTTGTAGTTGGCCACTAGGTCCTTCTCCAGTTTATTCACACAGCTTGCATACTCGGCCTGCACAGACACAAACACAGAGACCATGGAAAATACTATCAAACTGAAAAAAAATAACAATATTGTGTTTGAGTTAAGGTTATGCTGTAAGTTTTTTACTCTGTATGGATGTCTCTCATCCTGAAAGTATGTCAATAAGAGTAGGACGCATCGGAGGAGACACACACGCTCCTCATAGTAAAAGTCAGCTATCTGTGGACACAAGAAAACGAATGAATGGTTAAAGGGGCCATCATATATTCCCTGTTGGCATCAATCTACATGTAAATCTCCTTGAGCAAAATGCCTAACCTTACTTGCTCTTTAATTATAGGCTTCCAATTTATACCGAAATTCACTTAGATACAGTAAGATTAGATTGTAAAAAGCCTCCATTGCAGGGGCAACACACTATGTCAAAATAAGCTTACTAAGACCATTTAAATCTTCATTGTACGCCCTTCCATAATTTTTCATTTGAATGAAAACCTTGACCACAACTTATTGTTATAAAATGAATCCCAGAACCTTTCTGGTTGAGAGTCAGTTTCATTTTATAAATGAAGTTGTGGAGGGAAAGACAGTTCAACATGCATTTGAATAAATGTACATTATTATTCATTATCAGTCATGATCAAGCATAAAGACTGTGTGAATGGCTTTAACCATGTATACTGACCTTGAGCAGTAATGCCTGACTCTGTCTCTCGTCCTGGAGAACAGACTGTAAAGGGAATAGCATTATTCAAATTGGTTCCCATTTACCTTACACAAAACCATACAACCTCATTCAAACAATGTGCCAACAGAAGTAAATCCCAGTGAATTTGAGTACCTTTAATGAATTACGCGTTCCTCTGTAGTCCTCTTGTAAGTAGCACTGTAAAATCTGCAAACTCTTTTCCTCATCAAGACCCTGAAACAAAGTAAACAATATCATAAAGTATGTATGCATTCATATTGAACCAATTAAAAAATATATATAAATTGCTAAAACAAGTACATTATAACAGTATAATAGTGTAATTATATACCTTATCAGGGTTCTCCCCAAACAATGTAATAGTGGAGCTGTGCCACCATGCTCATTTCAAGTGCCACCATGTAACATTTCAAAATAAGTTTTTCCCCTTTTAATTTCTTAAATGGTTCAATTGGTTAAAACATGTTTTATTTGAATAACGGTTCAAAAAGCAAAACTACAATATCACGAGTAAGTGCTGTGTGGAGGAAGTCAGTGGCTTTCGGATCCACTGTTGGTCCGAGTCCGACTCGGTTATAGCAGAGCTTCAATGTAAAGCGGGTCGCACACCAGACGAGCAACAGAGCGTCGCGTCGGGCAGGGTCATGTAATAGAAAGTACAACACACGTCTGGAGATCCGATTTTAGGTATTGTTCTGTGTTTCATATAATGGGTAGCAATGAATGCCGCTGCGATGCACACCAAGGTTTTGAGCAGTGCTGGAAGTGCTGGCTGTATGGCATGGTGTGATTGCTCTCATTGGAAACGTGACCCACTTAAGTTCCAATTAAGACACACGGCTTTGAACGTATGGGGGTACTTCAAATTATCATAAAACAAAAAAAGGTGGTTTGTACATTGTACAAAGTTTAATTTTAACCGCAGCACTAGCGCTATTCAAGAGCATGCAAAGGAAAAACACAGACGCACTATTCTGGATGACGGATCATCAGAAAAAG
>OMNO01068480.1:10138-24040 GCA_900303215.1 Trachyrincus scabrus | reverse complement strand
CCCCCCCCCCCCCGTGACTACATGAGTGGGTGGGAGTGCCACATGTGAAAAAAAATCCTGGGGAGAACCCTGAAGTACACAGCCAAAATAGAAAGTAAAGTACACCAAACTCTCACCAATAATTTGCTGATCCTCAGTGAAAAGTCCTTCAGTGGCTGGGCAGCCTCCTTGTTTGCTTTCAATTTGGCAGCAGCTGAGGAACTGTATCAAAAAGGGAGAAAAAAACAATGATACATCTAAACATTGGTAACTTTTTCCATCTGTTGGTGGATAACACATTCTTAAAAGGGTTATACCTGGCTGGTTTGTAGTAGGTAAGCCCTTGATGTAGCTTTTCCCAGTGCCTGTCAAGCTCTGCCTCGATCTGAGCCTTTATTATTGAGGATGTAGGTCAGAGAAAGACAGCAGCATAAACAGAGAGCAAGATGTTAGGTCACATGTATCATGATCGATATGGCAGCATGATCGATATGGCGCTTTGAAGTATCGTAAAAGACTCCAAACATAAAATTTGTAATACACAAAGTCGTCCTAGCACTGTAGATTGTTTTTTTCATTGATATTGAATAGGGAACACTGTTTGCTTTCAAATGGTCAATGTTACTTCTGCTGTTTGAGTCATGCGGATCGGTTTGCATTATGACTGCCTTGTTGGCAACAATGTGTTTTGCTACAAATTACCATCTGAAACAATTTAGGTAATTGATTAAAAAACGTTTTGAATAATTACACGTGTGTATAGATTTTATGCAAGTACACAGCAAGTCCCAAGTTCGTTTTGAGGTTGAGAATGATGTCGATGTTCAGCATAATGGAAGTAACATTTAGCCATTGCATTCATAATTAAATAGAACACTTGAGTTGCATTTACTAGGGTAGCCACACACACGCATGTGGATTTATGGCAACAATTGAGCAGAGTCAGGGGAGCCCCTGTGTTGTTGTAATACTCTCAGGGGCAAAGACATCACGGATTGTAGGTACAAAAGAATAGAAAGAGAATGAAAGAGAAAATAGATAAAGCACATACCGGTTCTCTCAATGCTGATCTACCCAGCAGAATAGTCCATAACTCCCGACTACTCCTGTGAGAAAACATTAGGTGGGATCATCAGGGCAGACCATTTCCTGTCTTATTGTGATGATCAAAAGTATGTTGTTCTGGGAGAGATTGGATATAGGCTACAGTTTCTACACATATCTATAGGCTGTATCTTATAAATCACATACAATTAAATCAATTAAATGTTGACTGAAACATTTACGTTTTGTAGAGTTTTTTTTGTTTTGTTTTTTTAAACCGGAGCTCCACTGGCTGCGCAGTTTTACCTGCTTTTTACTGTTGTAGAGCTAGCGGGACACACTTCTAAACAGCGATGTTAATGTTATAGTTAGTTTATGTTATATATTGTTTAGGACAGGTTACTTTGTAATTCGCCTATTGTGTAGAAATATTGACCAAACGATGGCTCTATAGAGGAGTCTCCCCGTCAGGTATACACCGCTAGACACACGGGACAAATCCCGGTGATCGCGTCTTTAGTTCCCAGCGTCAGATCGCTGTAATTCGGAACGTGAATATCTGTTGAATATCCAATATCTTTCTAACTTGAAAAACAAAACAAAAAAACACTTTCAAAATACATAAACTGCGATTGAGATGTGTGATTCTTTTAATACACCACCACAGTTCAGTTTTGATGTCGGGATCCTAGCGGGTGGTCAGTATTGTAAACTTGTCGGCCAGCCACTAAACGTTGACGAACGAACCTATTTTAGTCTCGACAACAATATGCAACGGCGAATGCTTTATTTTGGACTATTTAATTATATATCATGCTTCAAAACTTTTCCAGGAATACATATGTCAACATAACACGTATTCATAATACAGTATGTCGGGAAAATGACTGCAAGACGATTTTCGTTATGGTTTGCTTGACGAGTACTCGTTTACTCGAGTACACGTTTGCACCCCTATAAACAGTGTATGCAGTCAGAGATGCAAGCACAATCCGTAAGTAACTGACGAAAACTGTTCTTTAACAAAAAAAAGATGCACTACAATGCAATAGTCGTATTGCTATACCAAAGTAGAACTAAATTCCCATATCTGCACCACGTTGAACACATCTTCTACTGATGTGTTTGGTATGTATATAGTAACATATTCTTAATGACTTCCATATTTGAAAATGAATAATATGACGTTAAAGTGCACGCCGCGATGTGATGTTGTTCATAGAAAGCAGAATAAAATAAAAACATGTTGCAGGGATCATGTTCAGTTTGTGGACAGCTCAACCACGGCCACTCTTGGTTGGTCGGAGATTTTGTTCCATCTAAATATATGCCAAATTGACGTCACTGTTACTAAAGTTATCAATAAGGAGACAGTAAGCAGATGCACCCCAAGGTTATCTTTACTGACTTGTAAGTGATGACATGCTGTTGTTGTCATGCTGTGAATCGCGCTGAAAACCCATTCAAATACAACAGCCGAGCAGTTGCTAAGCTAAACTAGCGTGCTGCTAATTACTTGGAAGGTTTGTACGTAGTCGTCGTGTTGTTTTTTTACCAAAAGGAGCAACCGAGTTTGAAGTTGAGAACATTAGGGATTCTTAAAAATTGAGTTTCAAATTCGTAAAGATGTTAACAGGAGGCCCAGGTAAACTTAAAAGTATATCGACTATTACCTGACACACAAGCCTGACTCCGCCATCTTCGGTCCTGCCATGTGATTGGCTGATGAGCGGCGTGGCGTCTCTTTCCGCAGTTGTTGATTCTTGCTCTCCGGCTGTTTTCTTTGTCTATTTCCTTTTCCTCTTATACAGACTATTTGGATACTATAAAATAGTTATGTGGTTATATTCTTAAAGAGGAAAGTATGTAATTATCAGTTACATGATGATTATGAACTGTGGATACATATTTAATAAAAACAAAAATCTTTCAGCTATTCACAAATAGACTATTCTCAAATTCTGATCCACAACCCCAACATAAAATGTAAAGTGAACGTCTATTACTTGAATGGTATGTAAGTTATTATAAGTAATAGTTATTAGTTATATTATATTGACGACATAGCAAAATACATGGAAACAAACTGTCAATTTATAGACAAAGTTGAAATAATGATAGATTAAAAGTGAATTTACAATAAATCATGGGATTAGATACAAACATATTACTTAATAAAAAGGAATAACGGTTTGTCATTTTCACATCAAATTGTAAGCATGAAAAACGTAGTTGTCAGAAAAAAAATGTTTTACTGCTCCAGTCATTCGAATTTTCCAGTAAAGGTTTGGTGTACTCTGAAATACTTGTACATGTGTTATATACAAATTATATAGGTATGATTAATTAAATGAACGTATTTTGGTATTGTTTTGGTCCCTCCTCTTATTACGCGTCACCCATGTGACTTGGCTGTCAAATATGGCCACCTTCTACTGGGTGTGAGGAACGCCAGCTGACAGAAGAGAGGATCTTGTCAAAAGAGCTGATGCCGGTTTTTATCAGATCGCCGTTTTGTTCAGTCCACACATGCTGTAAGTATTTGTATATTAATGCATATGGAATGTAAGCCCATTCAACACACCGAAAATGGTTGTATTTTGTAAGGATCACTCGTTTGGATGTTGCAGTAAGCTTGATGCTGGCTTGGGTCGCAGCATCCTTCCCACTTCAGCAAAAAAAGCTAGCTTGGCTAAATCGATTTCAAGAATATCAACTAGAAATGTGAGAGTATATTTTAACATTATCAAGCAATTGTGAGCACACCTTGCAGGATGTATGACGATGGATCTCGTTTTCAATATTGAATATGAACATAGCTTACTTCAACCCCCACCTTTTATTTGCAAGAACAAAAGCTAACACCGTGAAAGGAAGAAAAAAGAGGTCGCTATTTTTAAGTTAATATAACATTTTTAATGTTCGGTTGAAAAGAGAGTTTGACATCGTCTGATTTGATGGCAGAGAGGGAGGTAATGGGGGTAAAGTTCACTGGTCCTACGATAAGATGACTCATGGGCCAGCAGATCATATATCTCGCACGTTGTCAGTATGTCAGTAAAAAGGAGCATGCTTTAGTAAGCATCCTTATCAATCTTGTAAATGTTGTATTATTAAGTCTATATTTGCGTCAAATATTTTTGCTGATGTATGCATTTTTCCACAGGAATAACATGTGCGTCTTTTACAGGTCATCTGCAGTAAGTGAAGAGTGACCAACACATAAAGGATGCACTCTAGAGGAACCATCTGGTAAAGGAGAACATTCTGTGTTCTAGAACATTCGTCTACATCTCTTCTGCCTTCTCCCTCTCTCTTTGTGTGTGTGTGTGTCTGTGTCTGTCCATCTCCACTCTGCAAACATGGAGATCAACCCAGTGTTGGTAGAATCCTCTGTCGTCATGGCCATGGTGCTATGTGTCCACATGGTGGTCTGGAACCAGCACTCCTGGTGCACTATAGCCCTCGTCATCCAGGCTTTCTATGTACAACACAAATGGGACCGCCTGCTCCGCTCCGGCGGCGCTGTGTTCCAGTTCCGGCCGACGGCGAACAGCGGCATTGTCCCGGCCTCCATGGTGATGCCCCTTCTGGGCCTGGTTCTGAAGGAGAAATGTTCCGCCTCTGGGAACGTCTACTTTGAGCGATTCTCCATGGTGGTCACTGTCACGGGCATGATGCTGGCTCTGTTCCTGTCCCTCATCGCGCTGGGTGTCACGAGACCGGTGCCCACAAACACTTGCGTGATAGCGGGCATGGCGGGCGCTGCCATCCTGTACACCACAAAACAGACCCTGACAGTGTCGGAGGTGATCGAGGTCCTGGAGGTGCTGCTGATCTTCGTCTACCTTTGCCTGATTGTGCTGTACCTGCTGCCGCGCTGCTTCACGCCCGGGGAGGCGCTGCTCATCGTGGGCGGGATCAGCTTCATCGTGAACCAGCTGATCAAGCGCTCCCTGAGCCTGTCTGAGGCCAAGGGTGACCCTGTCAACTACTTCCTGCCGGTGGTGGTGGTGGGCTCGCTATTGCTGGGGGTCTTCTTTGCCCTGCTCTTCTGCTTCATGGAGTCGGAGACGTGGGTGTCGTCGCTGTTCTTCCACATGATGACTGCCGTCTTGGCGCTGGGGATCCTCATGCCGTGGCTGTCGCTGTTCATCGGCCGCCACCCCATCATGTGGCTGTTGGACTTTGTGACATTGAACGAGAAGAGGCTGTGCCTGCTGGGCTACTGGCTGTTCCTGGCCAGCATAGCCACCTGCGTGGTGCTGCACCAGAACTACCAACGCCAGTCAGGCTCCAAGAAGCACCAGGCCTCGACCATCGTCAGGAAGTACTTCCACCTTATCGTGGTGGCCACGTATGTGCCGGGGCTGCTGTATGACCGGCAGCTCCTCCACGTGGCATCGGTGGGGTGCCTGGCCGTGTTCTTGGTGCTGGAGTATGTGCGGTACTTCCGCATCCGACCCATGGGGCAGCTCCTGAGGCAACTGCTCACCTTGTTCCTGGACGAGCGGGACTCCGGGCCTCTGATCCTCACCCACGTCTACCTGCTCCTGGGCATGTCCTTACCCATATGGCTGTTCCCTGTGCCGTGCGCCCCTAAAGGGATATTACCCGGCGCCGGAGGACTGGTGCCCTACGCTGGTGTGCTGGCCGTGGGAGTGGGAGACACGGTGGCGTCCGTGTTCGGCAGCACCATGGGGGAGATCCGATGGCCCGGCACCAAGAAGACCATGGAGGGCACTGCCACGTCCGTGTTTGCCCAGATCATCGCCGTGGCCATGTTCCTCATCTTCGACGGCAGTATCAATCTGAACTCCACATACTCATGGATCGTGGGCTCCATCACACTCGTGGCCATGTTGGAGGCATACACCTCCCAAATAGACAACCTCTTCCTGCCCCTCTACCTCTTCATCCTGCTACTGCTCTGATGAGGGAGACTGGCTGTTTGAGGCTGAAATTAATAATACTAATAATAATATGGCATAATAATGACTAATGTGATTTTTGACATCTTTGATTTCTGACCTCTATAATAGGATGTTACTTTTCAATATATCGAAGTGAGTGTTCAAAGTTGGACATTGGTATTGATCAAACAATAATGGTCCTCTTTAACTGGGATTGGGAGGATAGGGCACAAAACATATTAGGATTAATTATGTCTACACATGGTAATGATAACATCGTAATCCTGTTTAATTAGTAAGACTAAGAACAACACCTCTGCCTTTTATTTGGTAAAGCTGCAGACGTTTCATCAGCATGACCTTTAAAACTTATTACTTATTCTCCATCCATTTCAAATCAGTTGAACTGGATGGAGAAGGTTGTTTACAAAAATAATGTTGAACATGCTTATTTTGTTGAACTCTGTATTTATTATGGTGTGTGGTGTGATATTCATATCTTTGATCACAATTCTATGATAATAAGAGGTATGGAAACACCAACACAGAAATATTGACTTGTGTAAGCAAGGTTGGAATTTAACAAAAAAAAAATAGTATTCACATATGCAATCATGGGCAGATGGATGAGACAGACACTAAATGGCACATTTCAATCGTCTTTTGTTTTATCTTGTAATATTATTTTTTGCAAATGGATATATGCCTTTGTACAGCCTTTGAAGAACATTATTTAAAATCGAGCTTCTGGACATTTTTACGATGAACCGTTTTAGAAGATGTAATAGTTTTGCCTCTTGTGGCAATATGAACGTAAAGATCGGCTGCTGGAGGGTAGCCTGAAGGACACTGCTTTCTACACCATATTAAGTGCTGTCGAAGCGGTAATCGAAAAGTATGGCAAGTTTGTCAAAAAAAGCCATTTAGCAACTGTAACAATGTGAGTTGTTGCACATATGGCGGCAAATTATGCTCCTGCATGGCACCAAGATGTGAAATTCTGTATGGAAACTTAAAATTTATACAGAACAAGCCTATTGTATATTTTGTTGAGGAGCATTTTCTACGAGCCTCTTAATGTTAAATCTTCACATGGAGACAAATCCTATGCTGTTCCTTAATGCTGAGCAAATGGGATCTCACGTTTGTCACAAACAAAGGCCTGTTTCACCCTTAATTTTGTCTGATTTATTTAGAAAAATATTTATTAGAAATATCTTTGACTGTCACAAGGCCTCATCTCACAGCTTTATTTAGCATTCTTCCGTAAGAATGACATGATTGTTTTTACCAGCAACATGTGATGTTAATTTTTGTAATATTTTTACCTGTAAAAATGTTTATTTTCTCTATGGTAAAACATTATCAGCATGGTACTACAGATATGTTTTGAGCTTCATCTTTACATTTCATTTTCTTAAAGTTAGTATTGCATGTACATTGCATCATTAAAGATAATGCTGAAATGCTTGGATTTTCTTCTGATTCAAAATAGTTGGATAACTTCCATCTTATTAATGGCTGCAAAAGGCTGAATATGTCCAAATGCATGAAATGATCAACACTAACTAATATTTTCAGGATCCAATCTGAATCAAGATTGATTGATTCTACAAGATTGATTCACATTCCCAATAGTCTTTAAAAGGATTCAGTTGGGTGTACAAGGTAAGAAAATAGTTTAAAATGTCCAAGCTATGAAAATAGATAGTGTGTTGTACGTTTTGAGGTGTTCCTTCTAATACGTTAACATTTTGGTTGGATTCAATAAACCAAAATATATATCATCACAAAACATATAAAAACATTTATATTAAGAGGGGTCTCTCTTTGTTGATAATATTAAGTAACAGTAATTAGTAAAAGAAATGGCTAGGTCACCATTACAATGCATTTTTCATTGATGATTTGTTACAAAAATTATGTTAGCTTAGAAAGTACACTAGTAAGATTTTGTTCCACTCTTTTAAAGGTATTAGTAAGAAATAACTAAAACTTGGGGTCACATGGCAGACATTATACCTGACCTCATAATAATAATGTTGAGGCAAGTTGGTGCTTTGTCAGACAACTGGGAACCTTGAATGTAGCTGTGACCTTGAGCAGAAAACAATATCGCCATATGATCCTTTATTTGGTGTAGAGTATCGGGAAAGGGAGCTCTTCTGTGGGTTGTAGCCTTAAAGGGACAAGAAATAGAAGCAATGTCACAAAGGGGTGGTGAATGTGGTGTATTTCAACTCTGTTCTGTTGTATCTCTTACAGATTCCGATTCAGAAAATCTTTAATATCCAATAAAGGCACTTAGTTATTACAATATCAGCTCGTTCCCCTGTTATCACAAGACAGAGTGCACATAAACACGACATAGATAAGAGAATATTGCTAACACAACAAAGATGTCATGGAGTAAAAAGACTATAAGAAGAAGTAAAATGCAGTGTAATAAGTGCATAGTATAGTGCAGGTGTGTTTTAATTAAATGCTTCTTTAAGATGTGTTGATGTGTTGATTTATGAGGTATAAAGGAGTTTAGGTGGAGTGGAGTAACTCGTTTTAAAAGGAGGGTGTTATTAAGCATTTTCTGTACTGCTCTACTACTTGGAAACACTATAAAAAACTAGCCTCGTGATATTAAAGTTTTAGTAGATTTTTGGAAAAGGCTTTCAAAATGCTCGAGGCCAGACTGATCTGCAGAGAGAAACAGAATGTGAACTTGCGAAATCAGGATGGTCTCACAAGACTAATTAAAAACCTCCACGCCTTGTGGAGAAATGTCTCCATCTTGATCGGTATCTCACCAGTTCTCGGGGCTCCAGCGTGTGTCCTTAGTCTCCAAGAGGTGGAAGGTGTAAACATGGCGGGAGTTGACCGAAGTGTTGAGTGCACTGCGGTGCACCACCTCCCCATGGATCAGCACGACACCACCTGAACAAACAAGAGTTTTTGTAGTTTTAACACGACCAGGATGAAAAAACAAGAGGCACTGTTCCACTCGTGATGAGAAGGAACGGAAAGGCCTCAATGGAGGAAAAAAAGAAGGTTGGAAAAAGCCACAATTGATTCCTGTCATGAAGAGAGAGAAAGAGAGCAATGTTAAATACTTGATCCTGATTGGTCAATAACATTCCAAGGGTGTGCATTATTTTTCAACCTCTGCTTTTTAACAGTTCCAAATCAATGTGCTACAAATTCCAACATTAACACCATTTATTCCTTACATATTTTCGGAATATAAGTCTTGAGAGACAAATGCAACCCTAACCCTAACCCTTTCATATAACTTAATTAAATTTTTTTTTTGGGTGGGAGTGGACAAAACATTATGAAACATATATTTTTTTTTTTACCCCCATAGACACGTA
This sequence comes from Trachyrincus scabrus, assembly GCA_900303215.1. Taxonomy (NCBI): domain Eukaryota; kingdom Metazoa; phylum Chordata; class Actinopteri; order Gadiformes; family Macrouridae; genus Trachyrincus; species Trachyrincus scabrus. The sequence goes on along the minus strand of OMNO01068480.1, from coordinate 14,739 downwards.
ACATATTAACATAAAGTCTGTCTCAATGCATCACATTAACGCACATTCCTTGCACATATTGTTATACTTCATACTGTGAACATCTGCACATTCCATAGTCCATATTTTGCACATTCCTGCAAACGATTGCGTCACAGCAGTAGCCTGGTGGCAGAAGATAGTGTGAAGAGATGTAGAAAGAGTTGCAATAGTCACACAAAACACGGACAAAATGTCTTGTGCTGTCAGCTGTCAGAATAGAAATGGCAAAAAGATTGATAACATTCAGTTTATAAGGCTGGCATATAATTATTAAGCTATGGCATATACCATGATATATATACCTATCTTAGAAATGCTTGCATATCAGAACAAAGGCTAAGCTCAAAGTTTGAGCTTGTTAAGTTAACTGGTGCCTAACTCTGGTAAGATCTACCTCAGTATAATAATGTAGTGAGCAATTATATTTTGCAGAGCAGGCATTGATGGTTTAGGAAAGCCAACACACAAGGCAGCACCAGTTTGTGAGACATGCACAGGTTACTAAGTGTCACTTTATTTTCTACTGCTAACCTAACTTAATGAGTGTATGGTATTATATATGTTGACTTATTATTTATCTTTATAATTTGTTTTTGTTATAGGTTCAATAGAAAGAGGGCCAAAAAAACAACCAGCAAGTCGTCTCTGCCTGACTTCACAGCAGCTCAGGGGTCTGTCACAATTGAGTCAGATTCCAGCTTTGTATTTCAGCCCACAAGACTACCAACAGGAGCTTTTTACCGGCAAGTTTAACTTGTGCAAGTGGTTAGTCCTTTATAGTTAGACTTTATACATTCTGCTTATTAGTTATTTTAAATCAGATGAACTTAACTATAGCTGAACAAATGCGTTGACAGTGGTATAAAGTACTAGTCATACTTGAGTAAAAGTACAGATATCTTCGTTGAAATCCATAAGAAAATCACTTGAGTAAAAGTCATAAAGTAGCTCAAATAAAATGTACTTAAGCATCACAAGTATTTATCACGCTACAGAAAGTACAGAAGTCTATAAGGATAAACCATTAGCATGATAAGGCAATTATTCAGATTTTGCGTCCACTGCAAATGTATTGGAGTAAAAGTAAAAAAACGGCTTAAGTACTGTAACGGGTATGAACATTTATACTTTGTTACTTTATACCACCGTTGATGAGTCTTTTTTACACATGACAAACATTTCAACCAATAATACACTAACATGCTTCCCCTACCCTTCATAGTTAAGACTGCAACAGTGTTTTCACATTTGCACAAGCCTGAAATCCTGAAGAATAAATAGCATCCCACCTGTAAGATTTGCCCTGAAAGTCATTACACTGTGTCTGTAAAACTGGGAACAGAGCATTGTGCATTTCTTTTTGCAAAGGTATTCATTTTCCTATAATGTATACTATCATCTATCTCTTTCATACAAAAATGATGCCATGATTCCTCAAGCAGTTTATGGTGAACTCAAACTCAAGCATGACCAACTTCTGGCCACGCACTCGTCATTTTGTGCTGTGCAGAAGGTACTGCTAACCCTAACCCAAGCACCGCTGCTTTGGGTGCAAGGCTTCTTGACTCCCTCAGGTCATCATCTGTGACCTCTATAAAGAAAATAGACTCATCATGCTACTCAGCAGTATATCTTTTTGTGATGTAGACATTTGTTTTTTGAATTGCAGAATATGATTTTGTTTCTATGCAGTGGAGAAATAAAATCTTGTAGGCCTATTGTAAGTTCGGAAGTTTTTTAATATTCCAAGTCCTATTCTCAAAAATCAAGTTCTTAACTAGAAATAAAAATGCATATTGTCATATTGTTTTCTTAAAGACAACTATTTTAATCACATGTATATGGTAAAGCTGTAGAGCTGAATGCGGAAAATAACATTAAAAACATAAATAAATAGAACAATAATCTGCAATGATGAGGCTATATTAGACCATATAGATTTAAGGAAAATATTATACCTAAATTAACAGTTTGCCTAATATACTCTGTTGAAAGGTGCTATATAAATAAAGTTATTATTAGTATTATTATTATGCAATTCATAGAATACATATGAACTCGAATTCAGTTGTAAGTATAATAGCAATAACATATTTATTATAGATAAGATTGTACTTTATTACATACAGTATTACATTTCATCCATTACACATTGCCTTGATAGTTTAAGAAGAGTTACCTTACCCAGCCATGCAGGGGCAGTTAGCTGTCAGAATGTAATTGTTTGATTTATCAATTATAGCTTATGTATTGATTCTGTCTTGTGTCCTTGCCACTGGCTAGGCAATACTTTGGTCCATAGCACAACATGTTCCACCAAGTCATGGAATTCTATATCTTGGACATTGCCACAAAGCACATAATTATACGCATCTAGCGACTTGTATTGCCTTTAGTATTCTCTTTAGTATACACGCTAGGTATGTCAGCAACATAGGTATCAATGTTCGGCCACTGCAGATTTAGACCATTTAGTAGTTAACCCAATGACAGGACTGTGAGTGTGGGTCTGGCAACTTTCTCCCATTGCTAAGCGTTAGTTTATTTTGCATGTTTGCATGTCAGATTTGTATTTTACTCCCACCGCTACAGAGACAACATGCCAAGAGACATGGCTGACACGGCTAAGCCCCCCCCTACAAAATACGGCATCATTATTTACTAACACCAAAGTGGTCTATAGATTACCTTTCTTCACTGGGGCAGGAATGAACTTCTCCTCATCGTAGGGCTGCTCTCGGCCAACGAAATCCGTCAATGGGTAGGTGCCTTCTGGTGTCCGCACCATACGGCGAGAGATACCACCTCATTGAACAAAAAACAAGAAGAACAAGGATTAGATTGTGTAAGTCTTATGCATGTATGCAAGTCGTATGTATGTATGCATGTGTGTATGTATGTGTGTATGTATGTGTAGGATACATCCCAGGTGTGCGAAACGCAGGACAAAGGACGCGAGCGCCGATTCGTGCGAAATAAAAAGACGTGAGCCCACACCCACGCAAGATAAATAAGACACGAGATGAAATGGCAACTAATGTGAAACATAACTGGGTGTTCTGTCTGTATATTATATACACTATATTAAGTAAGCCTACACCAAATATAGCAAATCAAATATGTCTCTCAAATTGTACAATATATAGGCCTAACACTGTACGGCTAGAGTTCTCAACAGCTTGATTTGTTATTATTCATTCAAACTATAATTAAAAAGGTTAATGAAGGTTTAGATAGAAGCGCACCGCAGGGATTTTAGTTTTACGATATTCACTTGCAAAACAAAAAAAGCCTGTTGAAAAAGGATCGATTTCTTTCAGATTAGCCTTGCTCTAAAGAATGGACATTGGACAATATTTCACACTATTAGAGCACTGATATTGATATTCAACACTTTTTTTCCTAATATCAAAGACATCGTGTGGCACTCGGGGAAATACGTGTGAAACATTGTCCAATGTGTAAACAAGACCCATCTGAAATAAATCGGCTCTGAATGAGCTATTGAGATTAGGAAGCAAAAAAGTGGGAATAGGCCTATTGAACGTCAATAGGCCTGAACGTCATCATCATGGATACAATTGTGTGTGTTCCGTCTGTCTGAAACAAACCAAATATGAAATGTCTCTTAAACAAATCAATCAAATTTTAGGATAGGCTATAATATAAAACAAAATACAATAAGTGTGTGTGTTATTGTGTCGGACACACATCGCCATATGTGCAGAGTAGAGTTCTCAACAGCTTGATTCATTATTATTTGTTTGTTCCTATAATTATAGGCTATAATTAAATAGGTTAATGTCATTGTTGCCATTATTATTATATCCTACCTTATGTCCTACTAAGCAATGTAGGCCTTTCATTGTGTAACCCCTCAAATAAAAAAACCCTACAGCCATTCTGTCTGGGGTATAACATCTACTAAACTTGGTAGGCCTAATAGGCTACACCGCGTGACTTATAGTTCTGATCGTAACTGATAGGCCTATGTGACTTGATAAATACATAGATACATCTTCCAAATACAAGGCACAGCTTGAGATTAAACGAATGTCTGTCAGTCTAATGTCTAAGTTAGCCATGTAAAAAAAATCAAAGAAATATTTCAGCACACCACCAAGAAAAAAGATTTTATCATTTTTATAAAGAATATATAAGCACACCACACCATGCACTGTCATGGTCCGACGGGGAAATAGGCGGAGCTGGGTTGGGGTGTCCTCGCGGGGGTCGGCCCTCACATGTATGTACCATCGAAGCACTGGTAGTTGCACTCTAGCAAGTTTTAGCCCTCGTCTGGGAGGGTGCACATAGTGTGTGTGTGTGTGTGTGTGTGTGTGTGCGTGAATGTTTTAGTTATGTACAGTTTGTGCGGCAAATACCTAAAAAGGTAAAGAGTCTTGCCTGTTAGACGCCCATCATGAAGCCAGCAAGCTTCATATGACCATGCTGACAGAGGACCTTTAAGGGGGCCTATTCATATCAATTCAAACAGAGGCTGATGTCAACCCCGAACCGGGGACCCGTTCCCTACTCACGGTGCTTTCAGCTCACAGACGAGCCAAGATAAACAAGTT
>OMNO01068479.1:0-15490 GCA_900303215.1 Trachyrincus scabrus | reverse complement strand
GAGGGGGGCCTCAGCGAGGGGCAGAATGAAACCCATCTTCCCATCGCTGCCTCCTGAACCGGCCTGCTTGTGAGGGGGGGTCTTCACTTGTAGCTCCTCCGTGCCTTCTCCGTGAAGCCAGTCCATCTTCTGAATGTGCTGTTTGACAGCGTCTTGGACGCGAGCGTCAATCATGGCCTCCGTCAGGACCCCACTTTCCGAGGAATACGCCGCCGCCTGGGTAGAAGGTGTTGGAAACTTTAGTTCACTCTACATCTTTAGAGATGGAGTATCAATGAAGAGTCACGGCTGATCGGAGATTTGGATACAGACCTGCCAGGCCACTCCCAGCTTGGAGATCTCTCTGCCAGACATGCCCTCCGTGTGCTTGGCAATCTCAGAGCACTTGAGGCCGTAGTCAAACTGGGCGAGCTTCAACCTCCTGCAGAAGACACCAGAACAAGAGCAGAAGCGGTGAAATGGTTCCTGAATGACAGAGATCCTACTTTTTTTTGGAGAATATCTAAAAAAAAAATGGTTTCCTGCTCCCCGAAACAGTGACTTTAACTTCATGTGTGGGTTGTCCCCCCCCCCTACCCAGGGGCCTCCAACACCCCACAGAGTGTGCTGTAATTAATGCCTCAGCATGATAGGCAGCACTCCATTTGCGCAGCACGCAGTTAGTGGGCCACCACCCCGCTAGTCCCAGATCTAATCCCCATCCTGGCACAGAACCCCGCGCCAAGGTCCACACAATATGACGCTCCGTAAGCATGAACATCTGTACGAGTGAGCCGGACACATAAGGACACGCGTCCAAATTACAAGTGCACTTGTATGCCACGTTTTGCTGTTAACTACTGCAGTCATTTTTATTATGCAGTTGAGTTCAGTTGAAGTGCACTATTTTCAGATCCAGTGTGGAGGAGTCGGTGTATTAGAATGCATAACTTACTGCCTCCCTCCGGTGGCCGGCTCAAGCACGTATCTGTCAAAGTACAGTCGCACCAGCCTCTCCCTCTCCTCCGGGCCTGGCAATGCGAAGTTCACGATCTCATCAATACGGTCATTGATGGCCCAGTCAAACTGCTCTGGTTGGTTACTGGCCAGCACCATCATAAACCTGCAGGACACCGATGGAAGGGGAACAGTGTTAGAAATAGTGGGATACAAGGCTGTACGTACAAAATCAAGGCGGTGGTGGATACACTTAGGGCTATGCTGGCATTGAACTTGAACGGTTTTTATTATGATACTATATATTGTTCCACGCATACCGTTTCATTTAACCGTGATTATAGAAAGACGAATATTGAGTCGATGTATAATTACTTGGTGCTCTGTTCTCCGGTACGATAAAGGAATGCGTTTAATGTGGCTCTAAGGTCTTCACTGATCTTTTCCTACGCAAAGACAAAATAAGAATTAAGAGTATTAAAAAGAGGATTTTCACAATATGAACCACAATGACTAATGTACTGAAAAAACGAGACTTACGGTAGATCGCTTGCGAAGGAACGCATCGGCTTCATCAACAAAGAGCAATAATCTGGGCAGAGATGAAGGAAAAGATTGAAACAACTTTCATCCAACCATGAGATTACATTTATGTACACACACGGGTTTCATTTTTATTCCTAATCTGACACTGCATACCCGCGACGGCTGGTGTTGGCCCAGTCGAAGACTTTGTGCATCGCTGTGACACCGTCACGACCCATGGGGGCCACATCCCCTCCCGTCATAATTGCAAAGTCCATCCCAGAATGCATTGCCAGTTTCTGTTCAACACAAAGAGAGGTTCACAATCAGGCAAACCATCACATGCAATCACATGTATTGAGGTTCATATCAAAGTTTGTTCTTTACATGTTTATTATGTAACTTGTTCGTACCTTGGCAAATAGAGTTTTTCCAGTTCCTGGCGGGCCATACATGAGTATGTTCCTGTAAAGCCCGCGGTTCTGCCTTGTGTTTCGAGTTGCTATGGCAATGTCCCGCACGCGCTCTTCCAGGGAAGGCTAAATGCATTCGAAAATAACATCTAAATACAAATATATTTGCATTTTCAGTGTGTCATAGCCTTTAAAGACCCTTTCTAACTCGAACTTACACTGAGCACGACTCCCTCCAAGGCATCCTGAGGTTTGCTCGTCAACCGCTTCGTTGTCTAAGAGGAGGTGGAGGAGGGAGGGAGGGAGGCATGGGAAAATGGTTACTAAAAAGGAACACAAATTGAGATTGCATGCATGCATTTACTATGCCACAAATGTCCGCCGGTAAGTGAACGGCCAGCTGGCTACCTTGACCGGATGCTTGATAGCCTCTACAACGGTGATGCGGGAGGTCTCCCTGACCAGGGACGGCTTGCCCAGCCTGGCCTCTATGTAGCGGCCGGCCACCGCGGTCATGTTGCGGGCTGAATACACGCCGAGTGCTAGCAAGGACAACCCCGCTACCTGCCGATGGGAGAACGTATTGCACGTGTTTAGACCTTGAACATCACCCAGCCCGTATATGGAGCAGGATATCACAAGACATGTCTTTCTTTATAGTGGAATTCTTTCTGTCTTAAAACTCATCCAGGGTGCAAGTTTTTAATGAAGGTAAATGTGCATGTAGTCAGTGATGTGGAGCAATGTCTGCGGGAGTCTCGTTTAGAAGATTCAGTCAACACACATCTGGTGCATCATTTCATTGTTGGACTTTTCAGCCATTTCGACAACATATACCCGACAGAGCAGCGCATTGAAGGGAGGTCGAGTGTTCTCACCGTAGCTGTGACTTTGTCCCGGTCTGACAAAAAAGCCCTAAAGCCCTCTCCGAACACAGCACCTGCAGTCCTGAAAGGACACATATCATATATATATATATATATATATACATACACATATATACATACATACACACACAAAATACTAAAAACACTCAAACAAATGTCCATGCAATTTCCATTTTTAGTACCTGTGTTTGCATTAGATTAAAAAAAAATTAGACACTAATGAATATAAAATGTTCTAGTGATGACATGATATTTGATCTATAGATATCACTAGTACATAATACATGTTGAAACACGAACTATGTTCCCCATGAGCAGAAAAGCTGTAAGCAGCCTACTTTATGGACTCCAGAACGGTCTGCCTGTGTTCCGCGGCCTTCAGTCGGATCTGCTCGCGGATGATGTCGGCGTTCTCCCGCTCCACGCGGCCCCGTGCTTTAGACTCCGCCTCTACGCGCAGCATCTCGTTCTTGTGCCTCAGCTGCATCTCGTGCTCTATGGTGGCTAAAGAAGATGCGGCCCCAGAACAGTTAGATCTCTATCGCTGATGCTAAAGCATTACTACTGTGTGACTTGCACTGCAGGACAGTTGTTAATCCGCTACCTTTTCTCATGGACTCTTGTTTAAGCACAGACTCCTCCTGCTTGCGAAGGTTGTCCTCATTTATGGCTTGCTGTGAACAAAAAAATTATATTTAAAATTTGCTTGTTGGTGAATACAGCTTTTGATGAATTTTAGATCTAGGAGATGAGCTCACCTGTTGTCTAAGTTGGTCCTCATAACGCTGCCGGGCTAGCTTGTCCTGGTACTGGGCTCTCTGTGATTGGACAGACAGCAGGGTGTAACCACGGTGACATGCTACTGGCCAACAAGATTCTTAGTGCATTACTGCACTAAGAATCGAAGCTACAAATATTCCAGGTATCCAGGGTGATGTTCCATCCTTACCGCCTGATTCTGCTTGGTCTCTTCATTTAGTGTTTTCCTTCTCTCCTCTGCGTGGATTCGGATTTGATCTCCTTTCAGTTGTTCCACTGCTGCCTCATACTCCTAACACAGGAACACGCAGAAACCAAAGTAGCTTCAATAGGAGTCTCGCTGCTAATCCCCAATATTTACATGCATTACATCTCACCCAGTAGTCATGATGACGGATGTAATGTTTATAGATCAGGTAATTAACCTTAGTCAAAACATGCTTTTTTTCAATGAATGATTGTTATTGAAATGTAATATAGCAGTGCATAGTTGCATATTACTTTGCCTACAGTGGTTATAGGAAGATTATAATAATTCCGGTAACTCCCATGTAGTTATAATCTATGTTATACAATGTTAAACTTGTTAGGTACATGATGAAAGAAAATGCACTAACCATAGGTCTTGTAATGGAAAATAGTAATCTGAGTATTCTGCTGTACCTTCATTTTACTCTGATGCTCCATCTGAACCGTCTGCTCTTGCATACGAGACAGGTCCAACGCTTCTTTGGCATGGCCTGAGTTGAGGTATGGGCAGAAAGTAAAAATGGAAGGCCTTTATAAAATAATTGCAATGTATACATTCATGTAAGCAATCTTGCAACAACAAGGAACAAAGTTTCATTCATTTAAAAAAATGTAAGGTGGATGATGACCTTTGAACCCTTGTATGAAGGTGAGTGAGTGTGGACTGGGTTACTCTCGCAGACAGCAGACCTTACATACAATTGCATCACACACTTCACTTTGGTTTCATATTAGCACAGCTCTGAATGTCAATTATTAAGCAACGACTATTAAACAACCGTACGCGACGCACGACAAGTGTTCCGATCTTCACATGGCTTATCTTTGCTTGCAGTGATTAACGGATTAACGCCAAATTCAAGGAGCATCATTAGCATACAACGTGGCTCCTGTTAGATTGCACACAATGTGTTGCCCTTCACACTTACGAGACTTGTCGAGGTCTTTGGCTGCCTGTGCAGCTCGCTCCAGCCCAGTCGGATCGAAGCTGCTCCATTTGTCCTTGGGTTTATCGCCACCACCACTGGAACCACCGGCCGGTGGAGGCGGCGGAGGTGGAAGCGGGCCGGGAGGGGGGGCTTCAGGCTGCCCCTTGTTAAGGCCGAAAAGCCAGGACATTTTACTGATAATTAAATATTACACTATTTAGGGAGGCCGGTCAGAAAAATGAGGGTCTGACAATTGCCTGTCAACTCACTTCCTCCACATGCGTGTCACGCCGAAACCTTTTGCGCAATTGCAGCAGACGAATTGCCGTGCTCTGAACAACAGCTGTAGCTATTGGCCATTGACAATCAATCGGCTTTTTCATTGGTAGTTGCAATAGCTGTCCTCCATAGAGGTCGCATGTTGTTCCGCCCACAATTGTACGGTAGCCGCAGAGGGGGAAAAGGTATATATTGAAACTTTTTTAAAATTCATTTGATTATATAATTATTCTTCTTTAGTAATTACAATTCGTGTTAAAGTTGATTTGTTCTGTATATTCCACATAAACATACATTCAACTTATGGTTTTCATATGAATAGGCCACAGCAAATTGTATAGTTTGCTGAATGCCATAAACTATAATGCCTACTAATATTTGTGTCTAATTGATGAAAAACGGAAACCACAACATTGTATTGAATACATAAAATGTTTAATGAATCAACATATTTTATGAATACATTATTACCAGAAGAAAAGGTAAAGTACACATATTTACATAGAAACAAAAGGCATTAGAAAAACAGCTTGATAGGTTTAGACTCATACTTAGAACCTCAATGCCTCAAAACTTTAAATTATAGTTGGACATGAATGTGGTGTGACTTTTTATAACTACTCATCCTCCGAGGACATAATTCTGATAAGGTAGGTGGTGCAGGTAAATGGGGTCGTTAGGGAGTAGTTGCAACAATAGTTCTGCTGTAACAGTGGAGGAATGAATGTGTTGTTGTTGTTGTTAATGTGTTTGGCTAATAACAATAAGGGGTATACATTAATTTTGCCATGGAGATCCAATTGCTATGCTGGGTATCTAGTGAAATCATTATTACAGCAATGTGCACTGCATGGCACAACTAATTAAACAATAGTTTCCCCATTACACTTTGCTTTAATGTCCATGTCTAGTAAATGTCCTTCCATTGAGTTTGATGTTTTGTCCATTAAGAGTAAAGTAATATATTTTATCTCAGCAAGGTCTCAAAGGAAAAACCACCTTTACCTTGAAAAGTGAATGCTTTCTCGACTTGGAATCATGAGGATTATAACATTTCAGGTGACAGAAGAGCACACCCAATGACCTTAAAACAAATTCACAATTTTGGTCAAAGACAGCCTTATTTCATTATGATGAGTTGTAGCATTCACATTTCCACAAATCCAGAGCCTCACTGTCTCATAGCAAGTAGGAGTCCATTCATACAGCAGGTCGCACGCGGACTAGTGGGTCACCACAACACGAGAGAAGACCCCTGCAGGTTCTTTGCCGTCACCCAAGGCCGCCCGGAAGCCCTCCTCTCGCCGTGCCTGCGCCAGCTTGGCTAGTGAGAGGAACGTCCGAGGTTCTGTGATTGCCAATTCGCTAAGAATGCGACGGTTGACTTGAACACTTGTCTGTAAAAAAAAACAACAGACAATTAGGGGGACAATGGTTAGATCCGGGAGATTTTAAGTACAAAATGCAAAAGAGTCTCCCTCTGCATAAACGCTGTGAAAGTGTAAAAAAAAGTGTAAATGACATGCCGTTATTTACTGAGAGTTCCAAATAACCAACACAAGAATCTTTGGTGAACCAAGCACTCTCAAGACATGTGAAAGAGTTCGTTTGAATGAAATGAGGACTGAGGACACTAACCTTTCCCAAATTATGAATCAGGGCTGGATACTTCATGTTATGTTCTCGTGTTGCTGCTGCAATGCGTGAAATCCAAAGCTGAAGGAATAAAGCATAGAAGAAAAGAAGAAGATGTTAAATGCCTTCTAGATTAGCTTTTGTTGAAAAATTATAAAGGACAGCAACACTGTCCTTTATAGCATCTTTAGTACTGTAGCCAAGATGGCATTAGGGTCTCTTACCGTTCGCATGTTACGTTTCTTGAGTTTTCGGCCTTTGGTGGCGTAGACAAATGCCCTTCTTACTGCTCGTACAGCCAAAGTGTAACAGCGATTCTTCCTGCCTCTGAAATGCTGTGGTGATTAACCAGAATGAGTACACTTAAGGAGTACATGATGATGAAACACAATGCAGCTCCACGCCCCCCCCCACCAAATTATAGCTAGATGAGATTATAAATTTACATTTTCATCATTATGAAGACGATGCCACATCTTTGACAGCTGATGGGACTTACCCGAGCATGTTTTAGGAGTTCTTGGACCTTCCAATATCCATCCGGTCCTCGGCTTCGGATCAAACAGGACAGTGTCAAAAATACCATTTCCTCTGTTATTTAAATTACACGGCGTCTGCCTACCAGTCTACGATAACACCATATATTCAATGACCTTTATCCACTTTGTATCGACGTGCGTGGTCTGTTCTGTGCAACTGTATTTTCAACTCCAACAAGCCGTAAAGCAGCGTGTACAGAGTGTGTTCGTTTTGAGAACCGCTTTCTACACTAACCCTAACCCTAACCCTAAGCGCCTGTCTAACGTCGGGCGGTTAATCACATGTACCAATTGCATATACAGCCATAGAGTTATTGCAATAAATATAATATGGGATAAATAGGTCAATAATAAAAACAACCACACAAACTATGTAGGAAATACTTTATAATAGATACAGCCCGGTATGATTTTAGAAAACCGGGAGACTCTGGTATGTAAAAAAAACGCACCCTGACGCCTATGACGATATGGAACGGGCTCACGACAGCCGCAGTGCATCTTGGGACTACAGAACTCTGCCTTCAGAAAGCTTCTCCAAAATGTCGATCGCAGGGCTTTCGTCCTTGAGCCGCTGCGGCGTCTTGGCGTTTCGTTCACCAGTTGGACTTGTGGTAATGCACCTTTTATACGTGTACTTGGAAAACGAATACACTACGAATGTGAATCTGTGTTATGAAGAAAGGTCTTTGATTCGTCTAGCTAGTGTGTCACATAACAAACTCTCCTTGACAGCGGGAGGCTAGCATACGTTACGTAGCCAAGGAGTCTTACGACAGAACGGTGAATGAAAGTTGTCTCGTAAACCAGGCTCTACTACGTGCGGATTTGTCAAACTATACACTGCAGCAACTTTTTATTTTTGGTTTGTTTGTGCTACAGAACACCAGGTGAACTTGTTCCATGTACACACCCATGTATTATGTAGCGATGTTACGTCACTTCACTGTAAACTCCCGATACATATACCGATATGTGTTTCCAGTTTGAGACATACCGAGCTAAACGGATGAATTAATACAGCAACCGAGTCCTACGTGGATGCAAATGTGATGTTTTTTCTACTTTCCCGGTTCGGATCCGGTCTTTGAAGATCTGCCCATGATCCGAATGTCGACTGAGGACATCCATGCGGATCGGATGCATATCTTCAAAGACCCTGTGTGGTTCATTGAGGTTTCCTTCTGAGTTAGTGACATTCTCGGTAGTCTCTTGAGACCCCGTTCCTCCTCCTAATTGGCATTCAATTACCATATCATTTGATAACCAGTAAAGGAATAGCATGGTGAATGGATAGGTTTTACCTTTCATTGAGACCTTTCTGCTTGTTGTTTTACTGGCAATGGACAAAACATCAAACTCAAATATTTCTTGCAGGTTCGTATGTGTTTGTGATAAAATGTAATCTTAAAGTGGCTTCATTTGTCTTGCCTTGTCCCTATGTCAGGCGGTTCGCCATGCCCAGACAGCAGCAGCTCCAGCTCCTGAGCCCAGGATAAAGAAATTTCAGGTGTATCGCTGGGACCCAGACACTCCAGGAGACAAGCCTCGCATGCAGACCTATGACATCGACCTCAACACGTACGTGAACAACCACAGCATAATTCCATGTTTTCCTTATTGCCAAAATCTCCAATGATGTTCACTGTTCATTCTTCAGGGCCGTCAACTTCCATTGTTGCCTAAAAACTCATTAAAGCCCATAACACAACTGTGCTGCTAATGTGGCTGGCAGAACACTACCAGTTTCTGTTCAGTTTTTTTTCAGGCAGTTTTGAGTGCAAGGAAGGCACTGCACACATGTCAGTTAGTTGTAGGATCTTTGTATTGTGGATCCAAAGAACACTTGGATCTACAGAATCCAGTGTCTTATAATCAACAATGGAAGTCTCAGGAGGAACTTGATAGAAAGTTTGACTTGCTGTAGAATGCATAATGCTGGGGAGAAACTGAAATTGACGAAAGGCCTGAGCTGGTAACTATTTGTAAATACAGTGAGTAAGCACATTGAGACTAACTATTAATGAACCAAGAATAGCTGTCAGGTTGGTACAGCTAATCGGCTCAACTCATGACTCACTGATATCACTGATGGCACAGTAGGCCACCTGGTACACTTCTGCAGCCATTATTCATTTTCAAACCATTTTAAAGTCTATTTGTTATCTTCTAATAAAACAATCTGTCAAATGATAGTTAAAAGAAAGATAAGAGGGTCCAAACCACTGTTCAACAGTCAATCACAATAACTATAACAATAACTCTGTCAATACTTGGTCTTGAAGAACAATAGATCAAGTCTGTTGATGTCAAGTAGAAAGAATATTCAAAGTCTAGAACTTTAACTTCTCCACAGGTTTTCTTTTCTTCAAATGTACTCACTACTTTTCATACTAAACATGTTATAGTTACATTTAATGACATTTATTACAAAAAAACAACAAAGTAAATGGATTGGCACTGACGGTAGCAGACCAACCAGTTGGTGATCCATTAGCGGTCCGCCATTTTACTCCACATGCAGTCCTGTTGAAGGTAGAAACTCACCAAGTACTGCTGTACTTTTATTGACACAGGTGTGGCCCAATGGTTCTGGATGCCCTCATCAAGATTAAGAATGAGATGGACGGCACTCTGACGTTCCGCCGTTCCTGCAGAGAAGGTGAGTGCAGTCCTAAGGAAACCTTACTCGATGATGCTGGGCCATTATTAATATACCGCTCTTATCCTTGGTCTGATGCACGCTATGACATGTGTTCCCTGAACATGCTAATGCAGGTATCTGTGGATCCTGTGCGATGAACATCAACGGGGGAAACACACTCGCCTGCCTTAACAAGATAGACACCAACACAAGCAAGCCCACCAAAATATACCCCCTGCCACACATGTATGTCGTCAAGGATCTGGTGCCTGTGAGTACTGTCAATCCCTTTTGAAACTCTGTATTCTATTCAACACAGAGTGGATAGTTCTACACAGAGGCTGAGTTAATGCTCTATGTTGGAATAACCGCTCCTCGTATTTGCAGGATATGAGTAACTTCTACGCACAGTACAAGTCCATTGAGCCCTACCTGAAGAGGAAGGACGAGTCAAAGGAGGGACAGGAACAGTATTTGCAGTCCGTCGACGACAGACAGAAATTGGTACGCCGTCGTCTTTGATCAGGTGAAAGCATGGCCGGTTTTCTAGCTGTTGCGCTGCTGTGGAAGTAACCTTTCTTGCCATGTCCACTGTGCAGGATGGCTTGTACGAGTGCATCCTGTGCGCCTGCTGCAGCACAAGCTGCCCCAGCTACTGGTGGAATGGAGACAAGTACCTCGGGCCTGCGGTTCTCATGCAGGTGTGGCTTTCAGTCTGCTTTAAGTTAACAGCCTTTTTAAACGTGTCTATTTTAGGTCTGCCACTAACTCTTATTTTTCTATCGATTTAATCTAAATGATTAACCCAAAAACGCATACAATTGAATTCAGATGGCTTTGCCTTTGACTGAGCGCAAGAGATAAAGAAAGGAGAAAAACTAAAGCATCATCACTTAACATGTAATACTTAATGTAAGGTATAGTAATATTCTGTAACTTATATAATATTCTTTAACCTTAAACCTTTAATTTTATTGATCACAATTATTCAAACGTTATATATATGACATTCCCTACACAAAGACAAGCCCAACACGCACACACACCGTCAGTTAACGTAGAATAAGCCCAGATTCTAGCTTAAACTTGTTCTAATCAACATTCATTGAAAAATATAAGGTAGCAGGCAAACGAGTGATTATGACTTTAATAATGAGCACATGTCGCAGCCACAATGGCAAAGGTTCTCCCTTCTAATATAAACATGAATAGACGACACTTATTAAGGGGCCGATCACACAGAAGTCTTATCTTCCGTTGACGAGCAGGGCTGCTCCCAACGCCCAAAGTTGAACTATTGTAACTTTTATGCGCGGTCAAAAAACGCACCAAAAGACAGCAGCTCAGCACAGGCGCGCTGTAGCATAGGAAAACAACGGTAAAGTGGGCGCACCTCTGTATGATCGGCCCACACTGTTTTTGTCTTTTCTGGAGGTCCACCTTCCAGAATAGCACCTGCATGCTCTCTTTTCAGGTGTGAAATGCCATAGACATTTTGCACAGTGACTTTTGTTGCCTGCTAATTGAAATTATTCCCATACTTTTGAAGCTTTCGGTCTGGGGAAACCTTTACACCCAACCTCTTTGGTAGCAGACTCTGCTACCAAACGCAGCAATTATGTAGTGATATTGAAGTCACACATTTATTATAACGAATTGAATTGAACGATTTGCGTTTTTAGAAATTCTAATCAAAATTAAAATGTGTTTATTCAAAAATATTTACGTTGACGCATTTTAGGCAGCCCTAGTCTGTTTGGCGTATGCTCGTCCCTCCATTCTCTATGCAGACAATGACATTCTCTATGCCAAGGCTGTAGCCATGGAGTCAACATTGGGGGGGACCAAATCTGCCCCCCCCCCCCAATACGCACACGCACACACACACACACACACACACACACACAGCATATCTGAACATTGGGGGGGATGTGTCCCCCTCAGTGTATATGGTGACTACGGCCCTGCTCTATGCAGACAATGACATTCTCTATGCAGATGTTTTGATGACTGCTCTCTTGTGTTTGTCCCAAGGCCTACCGCTGGATGATTGACTCCCGAGACGAGTTCACAGAGGAGCGGCTGGCCCAGCTCCAGGACCCGTTCTCCCTCTACCGCTGTCACACCATCATGAACTGCACTAAAACCTGCCCCAAGGTAGCAACACGCATACAGCTTCTATAGTTTCCAGTTTCTGGGTTATTTACCTACCTCTATTAGTAACTATTAACAATTATGTGATGGAAATCGGATTCATACAGAAAGAAATAAAGCATGTGCTTTGAGAGAGAGAATATACTTTTACGACTTTACTACAGATCTTCACTGTGGCCACCTGTAGTTTTGTACATTTTAGTGCTCTGTTTTCAGTGGTTTGTGTGTTGACAATATCAATGGCTGTCTGACAATTGTCACGTGACAGTTGCCCGTGAAACTCTTAAAATGGTCCAGAACTGCAGCGCATGTCCAGCCTAAGACAATGAAAATGAACTGCTATTGTTTGACCTCATTTTCACTCTCCTTCCTATTATAGGGGCTGAACCCCGGGAAGGCGATAGCTGAGATTAAGAAGATGATGGCGATGTACAAGGAGAAGAAGGCCGCTAATGCCTGATCCATGAGTCATGCTTATAAAACCCCAGTCCTCCCTAAATTATATTATGATTAAAACAGCGGCATTTGATGGACATGCACCCACTCATGCAAGGTTTGCGGTCATCCTACCCGCTGTGCTCTCCTATACGCTACAGTGTATATATGAGGGTCGTATATTTTCTCTTTTTTTTGCTGTAATGATGCTCATTGGTGGCGGTGTGTATAGTTGTGCACATGAAGAATGTGATGCTCCATATTATTAAGACATTCTCGTGTGCTGCCCATGTTCATTAAAATGGCTTTTAGGCAGACTGTATGATCCTTAAGGTCTGCTACCAACAGATCAAATAAATGATTATAATGTTTGCTGTTTTGGGATTATGTTTAATCTTGCATGGCCTCTTTCTTTTATTTTAAGGATGTTTTTATTTTTTTTGCGTTTTGTCTTTTATTGGACCGGACCAGTGTATCACTGGTTCACGACCTGCGACACCCCACTAGGTGCCGCCAAAGTTTCAGAGTCGCGTCGCCCTATTATTTCAGCCTTTTGGTGCATATTGTGCCGCCATATAGGCCTAGAAATTCTATGGATTGCATGTGCTTTTTTGCAGTCTTATTTGCTGTTTGTGTAAGTATGAACACAATTAATGCAAGCATAAAACGGGGAAAATGTTGAAAACGCTGATCTCCATGTTATTTTACTTTAACGTGTATATTAGGCCTACATATCTACATTCTCTTGGCCAGAACTATGTGACTTAATTATTACATTCATTATATTTAATTGACATCAATTCCCGTTAGCAGTTGAACTGGTTTTTCGAAAAGGATTAGGCCTAAATGAATGCATTTTTGCAGTGTTCTACATTCAGTCCAAAATGAGCGTGTGTTAATGTAGTATTTTGGTTGTGGAATGGGGGTTGTTCCGGGGACCGGGCTCTGGAAGCTGGGACTGGGAGGAGACTCGGGATGCGGGGTGGTACAATGTGGCGCTCGCGTTTACCGCAGTCAGTGGGCGCATGAGATCTGAGTTGTTGGAGCAGTTAATCCAAAAAGTGCGGTAAGGATTCATACGATTTCATGTGATTTCCCCGGTGGTTTATTAAAATGCATGATATTTAATTTGTATGCCAATATATGTTCGTTTTCCCTAAATCATATTGTTCATAGACGTTTGACATCAATTTGCTGAATTAATTAACACTATGTTGCAAAAGTTATATGGCTGAGGATAAAGTTGGATGTATGTTGTTTTTTTCCGCGTAGTTTTCGAAAACACGGTCGCACCGAATATAGTCCTATTTCCCACAGTTAAAGTCAAATTTGAGTACTATACTTTCGTCTAGCCAAATGGCTCAGAATTGACATGTGGTCTAGTGTTATTACTGGAAATCCAGGGGAGGGACTTGGATTTACAGCCTGTGGCACAGGCCATCTGATTTAGTGATGTTGGCCAATTTAAATACAAATGTGGGTCCGACGCGCCGCGGTCGTTGGGTGCACGTGTGGAGCGCACTGAATAAATGAATCTGCTTGCTTGTTTCTTGCAAACAAAAGCCACATTTTGGAAAACCAAGATAACAATGATGCCGCGAGACAGTTGTTTCCAAGTTCCTAGAATGGGGTTTTGTTTAGGGGGAGGGGAGGGGTCTCCGAGAAGAGAGACTAAATAGGGAGAGGGGGCTAATCGGTTCCAGATGTGAGCCTAGAAAACATATGGTCTCCGATAGCCACTGCGATGCAAAAGAAGAATGTCTGCGCGCAGTCATGCGTGTTTTCAACTGATGCATACGGACACGCGCAAGCACGTAGATTCGTATGCGATTCCTACACGTGCATTTTTGCATCACGTGGCCCTTAACGCTTTCTTTGCATAATTCTTAATAATAACCAAGCAAAAAAAAAAAACCACATCTAACGGACTACGATTACTTCTAAGTTATTGTACAATTGCTTTAAAAACAGAAGGTCGCCTCTTTATTTTAGTGCAGTAGGTGGGGCCCTCGAGGGCTGCATTTTAAGAATGCTGCTTACTTTTACAAGCACACTTCTTCAGGTACTTCGGTTTTCATGTTCAGTGTTTAAGTGCATTCGACAACAATCCACACAATATGGCAAATAACAACACAGGCCTCCTCAGTCAGTCTGCATGTACGTTTATGCTCTAATGTAATGTAGTACTAACCCTGGAAAGTGGAGAAGGAAAAGTGAGGGGGAGGGATCGTAGAAAATGGCCAGCGAGGGTGACAGAAGGGAAATGTGGAGAGAGAGAGAGAGAGAGAGAGAGAGAGAGAGAGAGAGAGAGAGATGGAGGGTTAGAGAGAGAGAGAGAGATGGGGGGTTAGAGAGAGAGAGATGGAAAGAGGGAGAAAGGGAGATGGAGATGGAGAGAGAGAAAGATATGGAGGGTTAGAGAGAGAGAGGGGGAGAGCGAGAGATGGAGAGAGAGAGAGAGATGGAGGGTGAGAGAGAGAGAGAGTGAGATGGAGAGAGAGGAAGAGAGAGAGAGGGAGATGGAGAGAGATATAGAGAGAGAGAGATGGAGAGAGAGAGTAGGGCATGGCATGCAATATTAATGCTGGTGTTTTGTCACAGGCTAAATGAAAGGCCTGTTTTTTTCACATTATTTCAATAAAGCTTCGGGTTGTTCCGGGTCACATGACGTGGTACTAAGCTGTTTCTATTCAATCTCCAGTTCATATTTAGTTTTTATACTACTCCTAAAACTTCCACGTCTGTATACTGATATGCTGGTGCTGGTGCTGATTCATGTAAAACATGAATTTGGCAGTTTCTATGTTGGTATAAATTATTTATATTCATAATTCAGGCTTTTAATTAGCTAAATAATAAAATACATATACCCCCCCTCCCACATATACTTCACACTTACATTAGTTGATGAATCTCAGTTTAAATATTAGTACAAAACAGAGTCCAGACAACAAGAAGCTACAAAATAACAACCATTAAAATATCACAGCAGACACGGCAGCGAGAGTCACAACAGACTAATTAACTCATTCATTCATCCGTCTTGCTTCCCTCTCCTGGGTCAGCTGACTGCAGCAGAGGACCGTGATAGGCTGCGGCGGGTGGA